>CAUYPK010152856.1:0-31592 GCA_963574355.1 Loris lydekkerianus
GTTTATTTTGTTTGGCACCTTAATGACAACTAAAAAACCGCCATTGTAAAAATTTTGTTAAAATTACACAACACAATCGTAAACACTCCGCCCCCCCCCCCCCCCCCAATTTATGATACTTTATGAGACTGAGCAAATGCAGCTACAAACCGGAGCTACTAATGGTTTTATCCACAGGGGAACCCTTAGAGCGCTAAAAGTGGGGAATTAGATTCATGAGGACCCACTGCCCTGGATTTTCATAGTGTGGTTTTGCAGGTGATGGAAGAATGTCTCTCAGGGCCTTTGACAGCACGTTTCTGATTCTGAGTCTGTTCACGGTGCTCCTTTCATGAGCCAGGCATCGTGTGTGCATTTTACCTTCATTAATCTCTCTTAATCCACGTGACAACCTGCAATGTGCTTGATATTATCCCCATTCTTAAGGAAAAGGAGGCCCAGGGAAGTCAATTAAGGAGTGGGTAGCCAGTCGGGGCAGAGCCCAGATCAGTTAGAACGTCAGCCCTGGGGCTATTCTGCTCTGCTTTTATTAAATCACCACCACTATTAATCAGCTCATAAGCGAGTTTCCTTGACATATGGTCCAGTGAATCCTGCTTTTCCCCTTTAGAAAACTCTTGTCCACCAATGACCCACGAGCTCAACCTTATCTACAGAGATTTGCGGCTGTGCTGCCTGGGAATGCCCTGCTCATTTTAATACTCACTTGCCTGCATATTAATACCACTTGGGTGCCTGTTTCATCACACAGTGAAATCCACGTGCTTAATCTTCTTTGCCTGCTTATCCAAGAAAGAACTTTTGGTGGATGGTTAAGCAACTAGACAAATCATCGCTATCTGTTCTCTTAACTGGAGGCAGCCCTGCTGACTTTCACGGGCTAGGAGTCTTATTAAACTCCATCGCTCTCTGAGGTTATGAGAACACAGTTACATCAGTTTATAATTCTCCCACCCCACCCACCCCCACACCCACACCCACCCACCCACCCCCACACCCACATTAACCCTTTATTCCTGAACACGAATGTTGCAGCATCAGACATTAGTATAAATTATACTATGCAATTATTTGTAATTAAGGGAGAAAATGTGTACCATGCTGCAAAGATTAGCTGTGTTTTGCTGAAGTGAATCATGTCTGTGCCAGCATGCCAGCCCAGGGAGGCAGCATGAAATACAATTAACTTTCTTCAGGCTTAATAGTGGTTTATGTTACTGTTTTTGATCATCATCATATCTCAAGACATATAAACAGTTTTTCTCTAATGTAATTGCATTCTACCAACAAGACAGCTTGGGCTTAAATGAAAACTCAGGCAGAATTAACCACAGGAGCATATTATTTGGATGATGCAGTCATCAAGCCCACGCACAACTCGCCCCACTCGGAAAATAGAAGTTTATCCCAACCCCACGAGGGAGACTCTGCAGCCTCTCCCGCTCTTGTAGAAACAAATTTCAGCCCAATTTCATGAGCAATTAAAGCCACCTGTACCCCGGTTTGGCAGCCTTGCGCTCCAGAACCTTCAGCCATCCCACCCCCGACCCCAGTGATTTTTCTACTTTTAACATTTCTCCTTTACACATCAATTTGTTGGAGACACATTAAAAGCTTGACTTTTACAACCCTCATAAAATCCCATCTGCTCCAAGCTCCAACTCAAACCGAGCCAGAAAATGCTCGGACAAAACTGTTGAGATTGTATTTCAGCCTCTTGATGGGAAGACACACATAGCAATAGTGATTTTTTTTTTTTTTTTTTTTTTTTTTGTGGCTGAAAATAAGTCAGACATTCTCCAGAAAATGCTACCAAGAAAGACAGAGAAGGAATCATGTGGATTACACACATCAAAAGAAAGATCCTGGTGAGGTTAAAACAACTAAGGGGCAGGGGAGAGAGGAAAGGGGACAAGGATCTGGAAAGGCTCAGTTGTCCAGCCAGAACTATCACAATGAGAGATGTCATTGGGGGGCAAGAGACATGGGAAAGGCCGTCCCGGACAGTGGGGTTTAAGGCAGCAGGGGCTGGAGAATCAGGAGGCCGTGAGGTCCCCAAGATTCTAATGAGCCCCACCTGGGCCCAGATGATTTGTGGCTGAACATCCTCCCAGGCTGGGGGACATCTGAGCCCCTGAGGCCTCTTAAGTCTCCTGTGGAGAGACTGAGCTCTCAAAGAGGACCAGCACCTCTAGCTGCCTGGAAGGAACCTGGAAAATAGGCCAAGGTTGTGGACCCAGATGACTATGGGGTTTGCTGGGAATTAAGGGGAAGAAAATGTCCAGAGGGTGCCTTGCAGATCCTCTGACTTCACAGATGTCTGAAGTGCTGAATTAAGTCCGGAATAAACATGTGATCCACAGCACAGGCCTGCAGTGAACACACACACATACACATGTGTGCACACACACACACCTAAGCTCTCACAAAGTCTGGCCCTGTATTGTGCAAAGGGGCACAATACAGACATCGCCACGTTTGCTCTTTGAATGCCACAATGGAAAGAAAAGCCCAAGAATCAAGCTACCATCTCAGCGGTATCTCTGCCCCCCCACTGCCCCCCCACCTCATCCCTGTCCCCTACCAGTTGGCAGTGAAGGGGAGGAAGCTCTGGAGCATGTACTTGGGGGACGGCAGAGAGGGTGATGTCAAGGGAGCAGGTGAGACGGGGTGCCTCTCCCTAATTTGTTCATCTTGTGGTTAATAGTGGAGGGATTTCTTTACTGTGTCTCCACCTCCCCTTACAGAAACACGGGAGGGTTCTAATTAAATTAGACCCAATCATTTAAAACAGAGAGGGGAAGACAGGCTGAAGACCCCTTGCTCTATGGCTTGTCCAGCGTTGTGGAGAAGTGAAAACGCATCAACACAGCCTGTCAGGAGTGTAATCCAATGTTCTAATAAGCAGATCAAACAGCAACGGTGGAAAGCTTGGCTGATGGCATGTTGGACATTTGCACTTAAAGAACCTTCCTCCTTTGGCCAAGTATATGTAGGTACCATGGCCGAGGAGGTGGTATGAGGCCTTGAGTATATTTGCTGGTTTTGGATTTTTTTTCCTTTTTTTGAACTTACGACTTCTCCTGATACATTAACAACATATTGTTTCCAAACTTACCAGTTGAGTGATGAGTTGACTATAAAAAGTCTGGCTTGGAGGATGACACTGTGCCCCTGTGTGAGGGTGTGTGGGGGTGAGTGCATGTGTGTCCCCCTGAACTTGTATGTGTTGGTCACCCAGAATGCAGCTCACATCCACTGATCTTGAAGACATGGTTAATGTATTTACAAGGGCAAATACAGCAGTACAGAGGGTACCCACTGACATTTGGAGTTCATTCACCTTAGATTTGGGAATGATTTTTCTCTCTATTGGTTTGGAATGGGTGGATTTGAGTGTTGAGACTGGCATCACAGGCTCCTGATTTGGGCTGGATGGGGAATATTCTCAGCCCATTCTGTCCAGTGATGGATAATCCCTGTTCTTAGACATCATCTTCCTCAGAAGCAGGGAATTGTTTCCCCTTAGAAACCACTCCATCTGAAATTCTTCATGCTCTTCTGTTATTTTTTTTAGAGATAGAGTTTTGCCAGGCTAGAATGTGGTGATGTAAGCACAGCTCCCCGCAGCCTTGAAATCCTGGGCTCAAGCGATCCTCCTGACTCAGCCTCCCGAGTAGCTGGGACTACAGGTGTACACCACCACAGCCAGATTTCTTGCTCTCTTAATATGACTTTGAAACATGAGTCCACCTTGCCCAGTGGCCCTGGCCTCTGACCCATAGGTTTATCTTATGAAAGCCTGGCCCACAGCTTTGCATCCCTAAGCCCTGTTGAGACTTAGGTATATTCTATACTGACCCTGAGTCATTCTGGCCAGCTCTCTTGTGTGGGTTGATGGACAGGTCATTCCTGGGGACCACAAGCAGTACCTAAGAAATACTTGGCCAGGTGGGAGCCAGATGTGTTAGGGGAATAAAGTTACAGCCTTTCTCATTGGCTCCTAATAGGGGCCCCAGGGGTAACTTGACTCCCCTCACTGGGCAGAGAAGAGTTTTTTGGCTAAAAGGAGAAAACTGTTCACACCCAGAAGCTCAGGAGAAGTTCATGCTGTGGTAAAGATCAGTTCACCTAGCTGCTTTGTAGGAGATAGAGATCCTCCAGAAGATACAAAGCCTCCAAATGTGGCTTACTTGGCTATTTCAGAAAAAGAGAACTCCTGGTTGGCAGTGATTCTTAGGACCTTGGAGTGCTGACTATTTGAATATGAAGCTTGATTTGTTCTGCTGAAAAGAGTAAATAATTAACAAAGGCTTACCAGGCGTCCTCAAACTTTTTAAACAGGGGGCCAGTTCACTGTCCCTCAGACCATTGGAGGCCGGACTATAGTTTAAAAAAAAACAACTATGAACGAATTCCTATGCACACATCTTATTGTAAAGTAAAAAAACAAAACTGGAACAAATATAATCTCACCGCCTCATGTGGCCCGCGGGCCGCAGTTTGAGGACCCCTGGCAGTGCTTCCCAAACTGTAACATATAGATCACCCGGGTGCGTTGTTAAAAAGCAGCCTATACATTCTATGATTTAATGAAAAATAAAAAAATAAAAAATAAAAACCTGTAATCCAGTGATTTTCAACCAGTGTGCCATGGTGTGCTGCAAGAGGATCTTAGATATGCAATGAACATTTTTAAAAATCATTAATTAAATTATTTTCAAAAGAAGTTCAAAGCACAGTAAATGTATTCTTTTTTTCCAACTTTTTTTATCAACATAATTTAAGTGTGCCACAGAAGTTTAACTATAGGTTCAAGTGTGCCATGAGACAAAAAAGGTTGAAAAACTGCAAAATCCACAGCTAAAATAAGCTCCCCGGTGAAGCCAATACTTCTGGGCCAGGGACTGTGCTTTAAGTAGCAAGGGAGTATACATTGTAATTACCAGGGAACTTTAAAAAAAAAAAAATGCCTCAGTTCCATCCTGAGAAATCTAATTAGTATGGTGTGTGGCCTGGGCACTGGCATATTTTCAATTTCTCCAGCTAGTTCTTTTTTTTTTTTTTTAAGAATGCAAATATTTTTTATTTATTATTATTATTATTATTATTATTATTTGCAGTTTTTGGCCAGGGCTGGGTTTGAACCCACCACCTCCAGCATATGGGACCGGCACCCTACTCCTTTGAGCCACAGGTGCCACCCTCTCCAGCTAGTTCTAATGCACAGCCAAGGTTGAGAACCTCTGGCTTAAGCAACAGAGACATTTAATTATCTCACAGAATGAGAAGTCCAGAAAGGGGCATTTCCCCAGTACAATGATATAATTAAGGTCTGACAGTATAATGATGTAATTAAGGAGGCAAAATCTTTCTGTCCTTCTGTCCCATCACCCTTATCACATCTTTGAATTTAATGCTGGGTCATCTCAAGATGGCTGCACAGTTCCAGACATCACATCTTCATGCAAGGGAGAAAGAAATAGCAGGACACTTCTGTCTCTCTCTTAAATAGGAGATCAAAGTCTTTCATGGAACATAACAAGAAACATCCTTTATGTCTTTTTGGCCCAGCGTGGGGTATATGTACGGTTGCCACATTCAGCAAATAAACATATAGACCTTCCCAAATTTAAATTGGGACTTGCTTATACTAAACAATTATCATCTATCTGAAATTCAAATATGGGGGGACATAAAGTTCATGTACAATTTAAAATAGTTGTAACTTTAAATTGCACACCAACTTTGTGTCCACACTGTATAACAAGGCCATCCCCATATCACCTGGCCCTCTTTATGCACCCATCCATGGACCAATCACTGACAAACCAACATACTATGACCACACTTGACTTAGCCTCCAGCCCACAGCCTAACTGACCCAGCCTATATCCTTTTCTGAACCTGAGTCCCTCTCTCTCATTGGCCAGACCTAGATCACATGTCTATCTCTGAGCCAGTTGCTAGCTAGTGGAATGGAACCTACTGATTGGCTTAGCCTGGATCACATGGGGAATAAGGAAGCAGCCATGCCCCTAAAGCACAACTGGACCTTATTACAAGGAGGCAGTTGTATTAATCAGCTCCTTTTTTTTCTGTATCCTGATGCTTTGCTATTTGGGACCTTACAGACCATGGACTGCCTGCCCCTGCCTGCCCCAGACAGTGAACAACTCAACCACCAGCATGCTTTCTAATAACCACCTCCTCTACTGGGCCCTCACACCCCAAGCCACTATGCACCTGCCCTAGTCACCCCAGGACCAGGTACAAGACAACTAGGGCAACCCCCTGAAATTATTCAAAATAGCCAGTTCTGCTTCATCTGTTCCTTCCTGCAAAAACCACAGTAAAGGCTCTTTTTCTTTTTTTTGATACAGAATCTCACTCTGTCACCCTGGGTGGAGTGCCATGGCACCACAGCTCACAGCAAACTCATACTCTTGGGCTCAGGCATCCTCTTGCTTCAGCCTCCCAGGTAGCTGGGACTACAGGCACCTACTACAATGCCAAGCTACTTTTTTTTTTGGCTGGGGCTGGGTTTGAACCCATCACCTCCAGTATATGGGGCCAGCGCCCTACTCCTTTGAGCCACAGGCGCCACCCACACCCAGCTACTTTTTAGAGATAAGGTCTCACTCTGGCTCAGGCTGATCTTGAACTTGAGCTCAGGCAAGCCACCAGCCTCGGCATCCCAGAGTGCTAGGATTACAGGCCTGAGCCACCGCACCCAGCCCCACAGCAAAGGCTCTTGCCCAGGTTCCCCCCTCCCTCTTCCCCTGCCTGCCCTAGCCCTCCCTGTGTGGTCCCCATGGTGTGCTGTGCACTTTCCTCTTAGGAACTGTGAGTAACAAACACTCCTTTTCAATGGCGGCCTTTTCCTTGTCTGTTGACCTTACTCTACATCAAGTTTTCTATTAATCTGCTGTACTTTAAAACAAAGGGGACAAATGTTTTCTTATTCAATAAATATTATTTGAACATCATCCAGTATGCCAGGCGCTTCATTAGTGCTGAAATACAGCCATGAACAAAGCCCACAAAATGCTCCAGAAACCGGTGTTCCAATGGAGTAAGATGAAAACATAAAATGTGTGTGATGTCATATAGAAGAGGTGGACGCAGGCAAGGAAGACTGGGAATTGGTAGAGATGGCAAGGAGGCTGTCATTTTAAATAGAGTAGCCAGGGAAGACCTTACTGAGATGGTGACATTTGAGAAGAGATTTGAAGGAGGTGAGAGAGGGACCATAAAGACATCTGGGGGAAGAGTAGTCCAGGCACTGGAAACAGCAAGTGCAAAGGCCAGAGGTCAGGTGAGATATGAACTGGCTTCCCAGGCTGTTGGGTGGAGAAATGTGCCTGGCACATGCAGTAGTCTCCCCTTAAATTCCAAGCCCTCCCCCACCCCCCACGGGATCGTGAAAACACAGATAGTGCAGAACCCAATTGGACACATTTCTGTTCATGTCTTCCACCCCCAGATTTCATGTTTTTCCATGTTGGCTAAGTACTCATCTAGTACTGACTAGCCATATCTTTTGCAGATTGAATTGAGACAGAAAAACCACCATGAGAAAGAAATGTGTCCCTCTTCACAATTTCACAGGTGGAAGATTTGTTTTTACCATAGATCTTAGCAACCTCAACATACTTTCTTTTTTTTTCTTTCCTTACTAAGTTGAGAACTTTCACATTTTTATTGAAAGGAAGCACTTTAGGGCTTCTCTTTGGCATATCCTAAACGCCAACATCACTATCCTCCCGCTTGGGACCATTATTAAGTGAATGAAGGGTGACTTGAACACAAGCACTTTGATACCGCAGCATCTGACAGCTGATGACTGAGGTGGCCCCTAAGTGACTAACAGGAGTAACGTGGATGGCAGGGACCCACTAGACAGACGGATGATCTTTGTACCATTAAGCAAGTTTTTCTGGAGATGAATTCCAGGGAGTGGGTGTGGCAGGCTTAGTGTCTTCCTGTCCTGTGAAGTCTGCCAGCTCCTACCGACAGCCCTTCAAGTCTTAGGCCAATATCTGAATGACCCCTCTACGGAAGGTGGGTGAACTGAGTCCCCTTCATAAAAGATGAGCTAGCCTTGGAAGGTGGCCATGCTCCTTCCAGGAGGCGCAGGTGGGAAGGGCCTCTAAATAGCCCCAGATCAGCAAGACTCATCCCCCAGAGCCCAACACATGACCTCACAGCCAGCTAAGCCAGCATGCAGAGGGCACTCCTGAAAAATTTATCATCTGCTATTTTCTGCTCATCTGTGGGGCAATCCTGACAGTTCTTTGTGCTAAAGGCTCCTCAACTGAGATTCCTTCCAGTCCCAGGGTGGAGAACAGTCATCCAACGTAATTAGGGGTTGCTTGGGAGGACTGCTGCCAGACACAGCAAGAAGCAGCCTCATTCTCTTTCCTGTTTGTGGGGTTGAAGTCAGTGGGATTTTTACCTTGTGTGTTTTTTCCCTTCCCTACATCAAGTGCCCACCCCTCCCTGAGTTGTCTCTTAGAAGTATCAAAATCTCAAAGACACTGGTCCTATGAGTTTATTAGTTGCTAAGTGGCCCAAATTGCCACCAAATTTCCAAATCAATTAGGAAAATCCCTGTGTGTTTGGGAGATGCTCAGAGGGTCTTAGGTTTTTGAGACCAGGAGGTTAGGAAAGGGAGAGGAATGTGGAAGCCGAGATTTTATTTGCACGGTCCCCTACAGCCAGGGAGGTCATAGCAACTATAACACTCCGCCAGAGTGTCCCTGGCTTCCTTCAATCCAGACCACTGGATTTGGTGAGCCTCTGTGTGTGCTGGCACTCTGCCAGGCCCTGAATATGAGTGTATTCTTCACCTTGAGGAACAAATTGTTTAGCTCAGGTCTCTAAACATCGGTCATCCACCTACAACCTCACGATTCTGCATCATTTCACTGATACCTGAGAACAAGCACGATTGCCACTGTGCGTTAACATAGCTCATGGGCCAGGGGTATGTTTGCATCTCCCAGAGCCCTCCAAGGAAAAAAGGAGACCCTCAGAAGGACAGGACAGGGACCACACAGGACCCCCAGCTCTGCTCCCGTCTGGACTCTGCCCCTGGACACTTTTCCCACCTCAGCCAAGGCGTTTTCTTTTGGAGACCCCAGCTTCTCCATCTAGAGCAGCATCTAGAGTCTCCACAGGTTGAGACCCCTTTTTAACAATGAAAATACATTGCGGCATTAGGAAGGTTGAGAACCACTGATCTAGAGTGAGAAGTGTAGACCAAGGAATTGCAAAGGCACAGCCCAGCCTGGAGTTTCCAGGTACTTTTCTTCTTCCTACAGCCCCTGCTAAAGATCCTAATTTCATAAATAATAAATTATAATTTCAAAAATTCAAAGAAGGCAACGTCAGAGTAGCTCCTCACTCCCATCCACCTCTCAATGCTCATCACTCAGGCCATGTCCTGTTCAATGTGACATGTGTCCTCTAGGAACACACACACAGAGATGGAAAATGAAAGTGGGTGAGGCAGACAGTGACAGGGACTGTCTTGGACCAGGGACCGTGGAGGGCTTTTTGGAGAAGGTGGCAAGTACAGAGACTGAAGTATGAGAACGAGCCAGACAGAGGTAGGAGAAGAGCAGTCCAGGCAGAGGGGCAGCAAGTGCAAAGGCCCTGAGGCAACAGTGTTTTCTGGGCATTTGAGGAACAGCAGGGAGGCCCTTGTGTCCAGAGCAGTGTGAGTGAGTAGGGGAGTGCTAGGATCTGGGGTTGAGGAGATGATGGGGCCACATCACAGGGAACCCCACAGGCCATGAGAAGACTTGGCTTTTATTTTCAGCAGAAGCAGAAGTCTCCAGAGGATTTTGAATGATGAAATATGATGATCTGAGTTACTATACTCAAAGGCCCACCCTGGCTGCTGGCAATGGAGAACATAAGGTAGGGGCCAAGGATGGAAGCTAAAGGGCCAATTAGGGGACTCATCCCAATGAGAGGTGGCAAAGGTTAGATAAAGACCCTGGGTTTACTGATCCAGCGGCATTATTCTCAGGGTCCCACACTCCCTCTGTCTACTTTCCCAAATAGTTTCTGACATCACATAATCTAGCAATTACTCTCTCGTTTAAGGATGTACATTAGTCATCTATCCCACACTGTGCTCCTGCGTCACCTAAGCCAAGATGTCACCAGAATTGGTCTGGAGGGAGTGCTGTAAGCTTATGCCACCCAGACTTTTCTTGGGCAAAAGTCTGTCTCCAAACTGAAGTGTCTTGTAAATGTCAAGTCTCAATAAATGGTAGTTGTTTGTCCTCCAGTCCTCCTTAGGATATGGGGTTAATTCAGCATTGCCAAAGGTGGGTGGCCTGGGGAGACACTAGAGTACGCAAGGTATTTTTGCATGCCATGTCAATAAACGTGACTTTTTGCATTATTTATTTATTTTAATGTCTACTAGGGAAAATGGGAAATGAGGCTGTGAGCTCCTTAATTTCACAGCCATAATTGCATGGGCCGAGGTTTGACGTAAAAGAGTGCGTACAGTCAAAGAAAAATATTTAAAATAGTGGCACAGACGGTGTACGGAAGTGGCCCAGAACAGCAATCAGGACGCAATGTGTAAATGGAAGGTAGAAAAGCTAAGTGTCTGGCAGGCTGAGTGGTTCAGGGCCCCAGGATTTCAGTCCCATCAGTCAGAGTCAGCAGAGGACCTCCCAGCCCATCAGAGTCACAGAGAGGTGTGTCAGGGTGACCTCACTCCTGGCCCAGAGCAGGTAGGAAGGTTTAGTCATGGAAAAAATGGAGTGTGTTTTTCTCCAAAGGTCCCCAGGCTCATTTGGACAAAACAAGTTTGGGTTGGCTGCCCTGGCTTTGCTTTAAATATTTAAAAGTGGCTTCTTACACCCTTCATGGCAATATCTTCCAGGCTCTTACCTCCCTCTGAGCTGTCTGTCTGCATTAGGGCTGAGCCGAAGAAGGACTTTAGATCATGTTTTTGTGTAAAAGACGCTGATTTATGGTGCCTCTTTATTATAGCTGTTTTAATGAAGCAGGTTACTGTCCCCAAGGGGAGGCTTAATGTGCAGTGCTGCTCATGCATAGATGCCGCTGTCATTTAGAAGAATTGTTAAAATTGTACTTGAATAGTGAGCTGATATAAATCTTCCACTGGCTTATTTGGGCAGGAGGGGTGAAGGCAGCCAACAAGTAAAGAAAGCTTACAGACGAAGGCTCCCGGCAGCAAACTGCCTCTGAAATTAGTACGATGGAAACATAAGCGCTCAAGACCCTGGTTTATGCTCAGTGAAAATAAGAAACCGTTCTGCAGGCTGCCTGCTTTCTGCCAACACAGCATCCTCGGCCACTGACGGTAGCAGGCTCACCAGGCTGCTCTCAGGAAGGAGAGTTGGGGGTGGGGAGTGCTTCCTTTTGCTTCTAAGGCAATTTCTACCAGAAGACAAGTTCTCAGTATCTGCGGCTTTGTGTTGGTTCATAAAGAGCAGGCAGAGGGTTGACCCTGCTGGGGCTGCCCAGGAGTCATGCATTCAACTAACGTGAATTTCCTGTGTGCAGGCACCGCACCTGACCGAGACGCTAAGGGGCTTTTAGTGGAGAAATAACATGAACTGCAACAGCCCCTGGCTGGAGGTGGTCCCTGGGAGGTGGAGAGGTAGACTGAAGATGGTGGGGTGGCTTCAGCTCACTTTCACTGGGCTCCCGCGTCTCCCACGAGGTCAGCGAGGAGCTGTTTTACTCCATCAACTTGAATTGTCTTATCTAATCCTTATCTAATCCTCACAACCTGGTGAAGTGCACAGCACAACTAATCCCATTGTATAGACAAGGAAACTGAGCCACAGACAGGTAAGTAATTTAACCCAGGGAATAAATGGCACAGGCAGAATTTGGACCACAGCTTGTCAAACCTCAACATCTCTGTTTTAATCCCGTCACCATCTGCTCTCGTCCAAGCAGCTACTCAGCACCAGAAAACGAGCCCTAAAATTCGGTCTGTAGAGCCTGCTCAGGCCTCTCCAGCTCTGGGTTGCTAAGCAGCATGCTTGTTGTCAGTGGTGACTCTTGGAAGGGCAGCAGGGACCCTAGCATCACGCCCTGACTGATCAGAGGAGAGGGTCACCTGACCTGAGCCGTGTCCTTGGAAGAGAAATTCTGCCTTTGCCCACCTCGCCACTGCAGGTCTTTGTCAAATATGTGTTAACAAAATTAAAGGGAAAAGTAGAAGTTTTCAGTTTTGATGAGGCCAGTTTATCTTTTTTTTAGTAGTTAGTGCTATCTATATCCTGCCTTTCTGGAAGTTTCAGAGTTTCAGCTTTTCGGTTTGAGTCTATGATCCATTTGAAGTTCATTTTTCAGGGCACCTGAGTTAGGGGTTGAGACTTACTTCCCTACCTTTATAAATACTCACTTCCAAACCATTTGTTGAAAAGACTTTTTTTCCCCTGCTGAACTACCTTGCCCCTCTAGGGAATGTTGGCCGAATGTGTATGTGAGCCATCCTCCACCCCCAGCTCTTTCAGGTTTCTGGGCCTTGGGTTTGAGGCCCCCTGGCACTCCTGATGTGGTCCTGTCCCCAGCGTAATATCCCAGTCTCCCACCCTGCCACCCTCCTGCCACAGCCACCCATCTCTTCCTGCTGTCAGTCCAGCCCAGTAGTTACCAGGTGGGTTCTGGGCACTGGTTCCTGGTCTAGGCACCTGCTTTATAGGTGACTGTGGACAAATGTGTCCCTCCTTAAGCCTCTGTCCCCTCATCTTTATAATTTAAAACATAATCATATAAAGCCCTTCCAGCACAAATGTTTCATGCCTCTGTGAGTCCACAAAGAGCATCTGAGAAAGTCCCACAAACTAATGGTGGTGAGATGGGGTCAGTGCTATCTTTCTTGAGCTTAGTCAGGGACAGCCACCTCCCTGTGTCTCAGGCTGCTGCAGGACTTCAGGCACTGTGTGGGGTCCAAAAGAGAAGGGAGGGGGCAGTGGACCCTGCTGGGGACAAGAGAGGTCTGTGCAGAAGGGAGGGGGAGGAAAAGATAGGAACAGGTGCACATGAGCCTGTGCACAGCTGTGTCTACCTTCTGGGGTGGGGCGCTGGTCTTCAGGTGGACCATGCTCAGGTACGGGAGCTCTCTGGGACTTGCTTGTGCACATCTGAACGTGCATCTTCGAGTGTGTGGTACACCAGCTAGGTATCCTGCAGGCACATGTAGAGACATGCATGTCATGGTGGGAGGAGTGCATGGGCAGGCAGTAGAGGATTATGGCTCACACTTATTTAGTGCCTACTGTTTACCAGGCATTCTCCTGAGCACCTTCCATATATTAACTTAACTTTACTTGAGATAAGTCCTCAGGTTTGAAGACCCTAAGGCTCAGAATGGTTAATCCAAGGGCCCAAAGCACATGGTTCAGAAGTGGTGGAGCTGTGAGACTTGGACCCAGGCCGTCTTGGCTTAAAATCAGTGATCTGGCCCCGATGTGAGAGGGTGCACATGTGTGAGGGTGCACATGTCTATTCAGGAGGTGCAGCTGTGAGTGGGACGGTGGGGAAATGCTGTGTGTGTGTGTGTGTGTGTGTATGCACACACATGGTGAAGGATAGTATGTGCAGGCACACATGTGTGTTGTAGACCATGGCTTTGCACTTACATGGGTATGTGCTCACGTGTACATCTACCAGTGTCCGCGTGGGTCTGTGCTTGGGCATGCATATGGGCACTTTAGGGAGGAGCATGAATTTGTACTCGGGCATGGTGGAGGGGAATCTCAGGGTGCTCCTGGCAGCCTCCCTCTCCCTCCTGCACCCACCCCCATGTCGCAGCAGGAAGGAGGAGCAGCCTGATCAATGATTACATTGGTCACTGCACGTCTATTTTCCAACCCATGGGGGATGGGGCAGTAACGGAGGTGTCAGTGACCCTGGGACAATGTGGGTGTGAAGAGAAAGGCGTCCTGGAGGTTGCTCTTTATTGCACAGCTGGCTTCTTGGGGACACATATGAGGCTTGCCCTGTTGTAACAACAGGTACAAAATGACTCCACCCCTACCCCGGGGAATTTCTTAGGGTGTTGGGTGGGTGGAAGGTGCAGAGACCCCTGCCCTGGGAGCTGCATGTGAAGCCCTGAGCTGAAAACCCTTCCTTGGTAAGTTCACCCTCCATGACCTTGGCTGAGGAGCCTCCCACCTCTAAAGCCACAGTAGACCGTCATGATTTCTGTCTGTGTGTGTCCATCCCCATCCCCCTTTGATTTTCCCTTGGGGGCTTAGTCCTCCTTCAAACTGGCCACTGTGTGTGGACTGGGCGGGGCTGGTCCCAGCTCCTAACACTGGGGTGGGAGGGATGTGACCCAGGGGTGACCAAGCAGAACAGTCCATGCCCTTGGACGTTCTGATTGGCTGTGGAATGGACATGTGGCCCAAATGGGCCAATGAGAGCCTGCCTTGGGGCTTTTCCTGGGTCTGTTGGGAAGGAGACTCCCTCTGTGCACTGGGGCTGCTGAGCTTGGGGGTAGAAGCCAGGAGCTGTTAGCAGTCATCATGATAACCCCCTGGGCACAACCTACTTAGATTGAAGCCTCATCTCAGAGATGGAGACAGACAACGTCAGGATTAGATTGTTGGCATCTCCAGCTGGATCCAGCTGCCTCAGAAGCCTAATACAGCTGACTTAGTTACTTGGGCTAGCAAAATTTTTTTCATTTAAGTCTGTTTGAATTGAGTTGCTGTCATTTAACAACCAGAAGAATGCTGATTAAGAGAGCCCAGAGTTTTCCCTCAGGTCATCAAAATGGTGGGACCAGGCAGACCCATGAAAGGGAAGACTGCTCTACAAAGGCTGTGTCCTCTGTATCTGGGAACAGGGACAGCCAAGCAGCTTTGCAAGGGGAGGGGCAAGACTGTGCTGAGTACCCTTCACTTCCACCAGGATGGCCCCAGGCTTGGGGCACCATAGGCAACCTCAGCTCCCAGTTCTTAGCGCCCTTTATATGGACCATGCAGGGTCAGACCCCTGACCTCAGCCAGCTCCAGCCAGGTATGTCTGGGGAGTCAGCAGCAGCTTCCTGCAGAGGGCAGCATCAAAAGGTATGAGGAAGGAGAGAGGGCTGCAGAGCCTGCAGCACACTGAAAACAAAACAGGTTTCATTTATCCAGTGTCAGCCCCTCCCCCACTCTGGCCTGGTGAGGGAGTGGTGGGGGCCTCTTCAAATCTAAGTCAACCCTGTCCCTCCTCTGCTCAAGCCCTACAGTGGCTCCCGACCCCCCAGAAGAAAAGCCACAGTCCTCACGTAGCTCACTAGGTCCCAGTCCCCCTGTCCTGACACACTGCCCAGGAAATCTTTCACCCCTGGGCCTCTGCACCTCCTTTTTCTTCTTCTGGGAATTTTCTACCCAGAGACAGTCATGCAACTCACTTCCTTCCATTTTTACTCAAATTTCACTGTGTCAGTGAGGCCTTCCCCAGCCACCCGATTCCCACCACACACCCCTGCCCTCCTATCCTGCTTCCTGTTTCTCCAAAGCACTGTCATCACAGTTATCATATAAGTAATGAATACACTGATTTTATTTCTATATCCCCAAACTAGGTTCTAAGTTCCATGAAGACAGGGATCTCGGTCCACTTTTTCTTCTGCACAGAACAAGCATTTTTAACAGGGGACAAATGAATGAATTCCGTCTTCTGAGCACAGCAGCCTGATCATCCTGGGAGGAACCTTCATCCTCCATTCTAGTTTTGTGCTGTGGGAGGGAAGGACCCCACACCCAGCTCCCTGGGAGGTGCATGATCCAGGCCTGGCAGTTAGCATATCCGGGGCCACGAAGTACACCTGGGCAGCTGTGTCCCACACAAGGGGCTGAAACCCCTATCCACCATGCCTTGTGTCCTGGCACAGGGAAGCTTCTCCTGAAAGAAGAGAGAACCCTTTCCTAACCTACACCAATGCACCTCAGAAAGGAGCCATGACCATGAGAAAATTCCACCACCTGGACCCCAGTATTTGGGTCAGGCATAGGCATATAGCCAGGTTGGTCCAATCAGATAAATCCTGAGAGGTTCTAAGGTACCACCAAAAAGAGGAGTTCTTCCCTCTGACATATTGCCCTGGCAGGTGGCTTGAGCTGCAAGGTTGGGAGAAACTGCCTAGGGTCCCTGGATCCAGCCCTACCTGAGGCTGGAACTCCCGTAGGACTTCTCAGTTCCATGAACCCACACATTTGCTTTTTGCTTAAGTCTGTTGGGCTTGGGTTTCCTGTCATTGATAACAATGGGACGCTTGTCTGATCCATGAGGTGAGGTAATGACACCCTGTAGGACAGCCGTGTGGCTAAATCATACCCCATCCCTGAAAAACACTGTTATTTTTCAAGCACCTTATATGCATGAAGGGCTGCTGGAGGTGCTGGGCGTGTGGTCTCACCACCATCCTTCCTAGGCCCAGGGCTGCTCTCCCCGGCAGTCCTGCCTCCTCCCCAAAGGTAGTTTCAGCATTCACTCCTTTCAGCTGAGTGATTTTCTCCTTTCCCATTTTGTCATGTTGAAAGATAGCAAATTGAAGCACTTCATTTTCCTCCTCCAGCCCCATTAATGGGAAAGTATGCAGCACTGATGTACAGGAGTGAAAAGCAAGTCATTTATATCAATTAGCAAAAATGAGCTTTGTGCAAATTCCCAATGAAGGATGATCTCAGAGACATGAAGCCCAGCCAGGAAGCCTGGGGATTAAGACCCCCTGGCATTTCCTGAAGGAAGTAAGGGTCTGGGAGTCTATAATAATAGCAGCTTGTCCCCATTCCCTTCCATGACGTCCAGGGGTCAAGAGACTTACCAGGCAAAGCCACACCTCACTATCCCCCAATTTCAACAGAGACTCGCTACAGCAAGCTCCAATGCCAGGTCTATGTCCAAAACGTGTCCTGAGTCTACCCATGTTTCTCCACAGCCACTGCTTTGTGTAGGCTGAGCACCACCATCCTTCACAGCATCCCTGGATAATTATCAGCTCCTCTCTGAGCTCCAGGCTTCCACTCTGGCCCCCTTCAGTCCACACCACATTCATTCAACGCACACTGCAATCAGATTGAGTTTTTAAATGCAAATCAAATCTTGTCACCTTCCTGTTCTGAAACCTCCAATGGCTTCCCATTGCTCTTAGAATAACATCCAAACTCCCTATCATGACTGCCAATATCTTGCATGGTCTGGCCCCTGCTGACCTCTCAGACTTTCCCCCTGCTCACTCCACTGCAGCTACACTGACCTCCTCACTATCCCTTCAACTTCCCTTGCTCATCCCAGCCACGGGCCCTTTGCACTTGCTGTTTTCCACATGTTTTGCTGTTGGCTGTTTTTTATCTTTCATGTCTCAATTCAGGCTAATGTCACTCACCTTGACTGCCATTTATCACCTTCACATCTGTTCAACAACTTTTGGGTCCCAGCCACTTTCTAGAACCTGGGCATACACAATGAACGAGACAGACAAAAACTCTGCCACATGGAGCTATGTTCTAGTCCAGGAACTTGAGGGAAGTGTACGGAAACAGCAAACAGGGTAAAGAAGACAGAAAAGATGCCTAATGGTGACGAGTGCTGTGAGGAAAATTAAGATGGGGAGGCAGGTAGGGCTGTAATCAGAAGCCAGGTAGTCAGGGTGGGCTTCACAGAGAAGGTGACACATGAACAAAGATCCATGGGTGGAAATATAGTGCAGGTGGACATTCCCGAGGACTCCACAGAATGCCCCAGCCTCATCCCCCTACTGCTCAACACGCCGACAGTAGCAAGGGTAGTTGGAATGTTCACCAGAATAGACAGAAAACTAGTTTGGGACATCTGATAAAATTCAGCCGTTTAGCAGAGATAGGACATCAGCAGAGCTAGAAGGGGATTGAAAATTACCCTTGAGCCAAGACAATCTAAGGCTATAACCAGAACAGTTCCTCTCCCATCCCCTAACTTTGTTACCTACTTACCTCTGCCCTGGAGAATCATTCTGTCATTTAGTGCCTCCATCCTGATGACCTTTTTCATAATCAAAAGACCACTCACATGATTGAGCCATAAAACTATTAACTCTTCTTCATTCTGTAGACACACACCCTAAAATCTTTAATAAAAACCTCCTGAGATTTTGAGTCAGGGCAACACCTATCTGCCTCGCCACAGGCTGATATGGTGCTCATCTCTCCAGGTCTCAGCAGATTTTTTTTGCAGAACCTCTGTGTGTTGATTTCTCTGTGCCATTTCTCCCTCCATCTCTGACCCTGGGTGGTCAAGAAAGTCCCCTCTTGGGGAATTCTCAGTCCTGCAACAAGAAGGGACCATGCAGGTATCTGGGGGAGAATGCTCCAGGTCAGAAGCGTGCATAGCAGGTGCAAAGGCCCTGGCACTGGCCATGCCTGCTGTGTTCAAAGATTGCAAGGATACTACTGTGACTGAGGGAAAGTAAGTAAGGGACGATGAGGAGAGCAGCCAGGGGGTAGATCACATGGGACCATACGACACTGCTTTGCTCTGAGTGAAGTGGGAGCTAAGGGAGGGTTTGGAGCAGAAGAGGTTTAAAAAAAATCCCTCTGTGACAACATTTTCCATCATAGCCCAGTTAAGCACTGGATCGGGGCAGTGACTGTCTGTGGAGTGGAGTCTCTGAAGAAGAGTCATGTTTCTTACCTTTGATTCTGAATAACTCCTGAGAAGTCTATAAGGAGAGGAGAGAGCCTTTGACTCTCCCTGAGGCTAAAAGGTCTCTCTTTGAGTCCCCATTTGCATTCACTTATTCATTCACTTCGGACCTAGAAAAAGTTTGGATATAGACAGACCTGGGTTCAATCCCTGGCTTCACTTCCAGCCTGGGTGACTTTGGCCAAAGACCTTAACTTCTCTAGGCCTAGATTTCCTCACCTGAACAATGGGATCAAACAGAAGAAAGTAGTACTTCCTTCTGGATCCTTCCTTCCTCCATCCTTCTTCTTCCTTTCTTCCTACCTCTCTCCCCAAATATTCCCTCCTTCCTTCCTCCTAATTAGGCTTCAAGCTCTATGAGGGCAGTGACTTTCATCCCTTCTGCTCACTGTTCTGTCCCCAATGACCAGGACCTCGCTTGGCACAGAGTAGGGGCTCCATAAACATTTATCAAATGGAGGAATCCCCTCGAGTTCTCAGCAGATGGAAAACACCTTGTCATGGTCAGGGTTGGTTGGAGACTGGGGTAAATGCCAAATTCTAGAAACACAGATCAAAGTGGGGACAACAGACATGTCTGCAGGGAACGAAATCACCCAAGCAGAAAGTGACAGAGCTGGTTCTAAATTCCAAGAGGACAAACAAACGAGCATTAATGAAATGTTTGATGTCTGCTCTAGCTCAAGTGCAAGTTGTAGGTCAAATTTATGGGCCAGAGAGAGTTGTATTTTAAAGTGCTGTATGTACATGTTTTATCACATTTGGGGCCTGTTGTGTAACCAATATGTTTTATTAAGTCTCAGTGCGTATTTTTAGCATCTTAACTATCGAGGACAGTTTTAAGCTCAGGAATTCATCAGACCCTGGGGCCTTGGGGGCACTCCCGGTGGGGAAGGTGGCAGCTGTGCAGCAGAGTGACAACAAAGGCTTCTGGTTTAATGAACAATCCCCAGGTACTATGTCAGCCGTTCCTGTGTATGATTTCATGGAATCCTCAGACAACCTTTGAGGGAAGATCCTATGTTCTTTCCATTTTGCAGATGTGAGAACTGATGATCAGAGGAATCTACTGTTTTTCCCAGGGTCACACAGCTTTTAAACAGCAGACTCAGGACTTAAGCTCTGACTGATCTAAAGCAAAGAAGACCCACTTGTCCCAGTTTGCTCAGGACTCACCCAGTTTGAAAGTCCCATGACCCAGAAACTCCTGGAGTCCCAAGCAAATCAGAGCTGTTATTTGCCCCGTGCAAGGTGCATGCTTTGAACCACACCATTAACACATCCTCCTTGGGAAAGTGTGGAAGGTGGTGGTAAGGGTTTCCCTGGCAGCGTAAACTCACAAGGAGGGACAAGAGTCTAGGAATAGGAAGGGTGTGCCTAAAGAAGAGGAAGTGGCCATATTTCAATGGAATTTTTTAACTTTTAATTTTAAAATAATTATAGACTCACAAGAAGCTACAAAAACTATTACATAGAATTCCGTGTGGAATCCTCTTTGCTCAGCTTTCTCCAGTGGTGATGCCTGTATTATAATATCAAACCAGAAAATTGTCATTTGTACAATATTGTTAACTAGACTCCAGAAATCACTCAGTTTCATAATTATTTCTATGTACTCATTTGTATGTGTATGTGTGTACATGTGAATTTGTGCATGCACACACATGCATATAGTCGTAGGCAACATACAGGTTCAAGTCAAGATTTGGGGCGTCCCATCTCCACAAAGAACCTCCCTGAGGCTGACACTCCATTCCCAACCCTGGCTCTGACCTATGGCCTGCAAATCACCAATCTATTCTTCATCTTTATAATTTTGTCATTTCAACAATGATATATAATAGAATCTCATAGTATACAACCTTTTGAGATTGACTTTTATCACCCGGCATAATAACCTTGAGATCCATGTACATATGTATCAATAATTTCCTCTTTTTATTGTTGAGGAATATTTCATGGTATGGAAGTAATGTGTTTGAACATCAGAAGAAAAAAATGAATATTCTCTAGCCTGGATAATATTCATCTTTATACTAACACAATTAAAAAGCACAACTTTTCTTTTCTTTTTTTTTTTTTTAGGAAAAAGGGGTCCATAAAGACAGACATAATATGATTAGGCATTTGCTTACATGTGGTGGACAAAGGGAAGCAATTAGGATGTTTCCCAAATTTTAATCCTGACATCTAAAAGAATGATTTAGTCACCTTAAGGAGGATGGATGAAGAATTAAGTCTCAGCTAATTTAGTTGGAGATGCTAATGCAGGACAAGAATTATAGGCTTCAGGGTTTGAATCCTAGATCTGTGACCACCAGGCAGAATGACCTTGGGCAAGGCCCTTTACCTCTCCAAACCTTGCATTCCCATCTGTAAAATGGGCACAATTGGCTTCTGTTCTGGATTGTCCTATGGAGTAGATGAGACATTACATGTGCTTAGCAAAGGGTTCAGCACACAGTAGGTGCCTAATAAATTGGATCTGGGTATTAGACTTGAGAAATCTCAGAATAGAATTTGAGAGAGAATTTGGGGCCAGAAATTAAATGACACTGGAAGCTATGAACAAAGGCGAACTTCTCAAGAAAGCAGGTGAGAAGAATGGGAGGCAGAATCCTGGGACATGAGACAAACAGGATGCCGCAGAGGGAGACAGCAAAGGAGGTAAGAAAAGGAGGAGAATCCGGGCATCTTGGAAGCCACGAGAGTGATGGATGGACATCAAGAAGTTAGAAGCCATTACCAGGGTCAGAGCAGTGGAGAAAGGATTTGGGGGAAGATATAATAAACATCTATGCTTTTGTCTAGACCAGGCGTCCTCAAACTTTTTAAACAGGGGGCCAATTCACTGTCCCTCAGACCGTTGGAGGGCCAGACTATAGTTTAAAAAAAAAAAAAAACTATGAACAAATTCCTAGGCACACTGCACATATCTTATTTTGAAGTAAAAAACAAAACAGAAACACATACAATTCACACCGCTTCATGTGGCCTGTGGGCCACAGTTTGAGGACGCCTGGTCTAGACAGTTTCTAAACCCCCTCCTCCTCACTCATTCATTTTTCATTCATTCAAACAACAAATATTTATGGGCTCATTTCATTGTGTGTTGGTCTCAAGGTCAACCACTTACATCTCTGCTGCAAGGTCATGTGATGTTGTCTGGTTCCCACCTTCCCCAACTCAGTTTCTCAGCCTCTGATGATCATTTTAAGCATCCTTTTGTATCCAGTAAATCCCAATTTTGCCTCAGTTAGCCGGACTTAGTTTCTGTTGCTATAAACCAAAGAAATAAATGGATATCTCATCCCACCCACTCAGCCCAGATTGTCTGTGTAGGAATGACTCACACACCCTAGTCCAGGGCAGACGTCCAATCTGAGTCAGGCCAATCAGAGCAGCCAACAGAGCGGTTCTCACTTTAGTCCTGGGAGAGTCATCTGGGACATTGCTGCAATTTTCACAAAAGGGAACTTATCTTTCCGCTGGGCTTTCTGAGCTGGTGGAATAGCAGGCTATCACAGTGAGGGAAAAGCTTCCCAGGGAATGAAACCAACATCAAGAATCAGAGAGGAAGGGGAGGGGAGAGTATTTGGGGAGACCTCAGTTAATGTGCATGATGCAATGGTACATTTCAAAACTATTAAGAAAACAGTATAATTGTGATGGATGTGTTACTTAGTTCAATGTAAGCATTTCACATTGTGTATCAAAGCAGTACCCTGAAACCCCATAAATGCACCAATGTACAAAGTTATGATTTAATGAAAAATAATAATAAAAGAATCAGAGATGAAATACAGAGACAGATACTTCATGGTAATATGAGAGCTCCTGGATCTAGCCTCCCCTGAAACTCCTCAGACCTTCCCACTGCCTTATCAATAACTTCTCATTTTGACTTCGTTCATTTGAATTGGGCTTACATCAGTGGCAATAAAAAAAAAAAAAAGAAAGAAGACTTCTGTTTAATATAAAGGCTAAACTTAATTTAATATAAAGCACTCGGAAACAAATGGCCATCTCCATGTTTCTTCATGGACAAAAGTTATAAGTGTGAGAACACAGCACAGGGCAGGTGCTCCACATTTGCCTCTCATCTCCCACCCCTAAGTAGACAGAAAGATGGAAAGGAAGGGAGCTGCAGGGTATTTTCCAAGTTAACAACACGCCAAGGTCATCAATAGGAGCTCCACATCCCCTGCTTGTTACTCACAGGCCTTCGCACATAAGCTTTTTATCAGTCTTGGGTCACCCAAATTACTCCAAAGTAGACATGCTAAATTCTAAGAAGACAAGCAAAGCTGGTGTTAATGAAATGTTTAATGGCTGTTACAGCTCAAATGTTAGTTTTACATCAAGTTTATGGGCCTGCAGCTGTACATTGGTAATGTATGATGTGCACATTTTTATTACATTGGGGGACCTACGTATAATCAACGTGGACTATAGATTTATGGTCTTATAAGACATAGAGTATAATTTCATTACTTTTAAATATTTACAGATGTTTAAAGTTGGTGCCTTTGCTTTTATGGAGTATTGTGAAATAATATGGTTTGATCTGTGATATGTTGGGTATGCAGTCCCCTGTTAGGAAAATCGCTAGGCCTCCGGGACACAGGAGCAACGTCCTGAGGACCCTGGAGGAGGCCCTGGGCAGGGGGATGGACTCTGAGAGAGGAAACAATCCCCAGTGGGTGGGCAAGCAAGGCTGCCTCTGAGGTCAGAGAAGACCTTCCCTGTGCCCAAGAGCCCAAAGGAACGCTCTGGGAGAAGAACAGGTTGGACCCAGGAGGGGCAGGGCTGGGGGCTGGGCTTTCCCAGGGAACCACATGACCTTATCCACTTAGGCAGGTGCCATCATGGAGAAGTTTCCTTCTCTCCAAAGATTCTATGATTGATGTCCCCAAGCTTGGTGTAACTCAGGTTTCATCCTGTTGTTTCTCTCATAAATCTTTCCCAGACAGTCTTGGAGTACAGAAATAAGGACACAGTACAAATCCACAGAGGTTTGCTGATCTTCTGTGCCCAGCGCAGGGGGAGTCTAGGTATCTGACTTCTTCTGCTTATGTGCTTGTCAGCAGGGATTGTGGGTGGCCACTGATGACATGGTGCTATCCTATCGATGTGCAGCTCCCTCCAAGAGATCTGAGTGATGCCATGGAGACCCTCCCTCCTCTCAATCGTTTCCACAGTGAGGGAGGAGCTTAAAGTGTGTGTGTGTCAGTTAGCAGTAGATTCAGCTGCAAGTGACAGTAAAATCATTTTAAAAGCGTCTTAAGCTCTGGTGTAGTGGCTCACGCCTATAATCCTGGCACCCTGGGAGGCTAAGGAGAGTGGATCACCTGAGTTCAAGGTGAGAACTCCTGAGATCAGGAGTTCAAGACCAGCCTGAGCAAGTGAGTCAGGTGATACCCTGACTCTACTAAAAATAGACAAATTAGCCAGGCATTGCAGAGCACCTGTAGTTCCAGCTACTTTGGAGGCTGAGGGAAGAGGATTACTTGAGCCCAGGGGTTTGAGGTTGCTGTGAGCTATGATACTACAGCATTCTACCCAGGATGACAGAGTAAGACTCTGTCTCCAAAAAGAAAAGTACCTTAAGCAAGACACAAAATTATTTCCCTCTTTGATAAACAAAGCTCAGAAGTAAGCAGCCAGGGATGATGGGACAACTTCACTGTAATCAAGGACTTAAGTTCTTTCTAATTTACTATTCTATCAACTACAACATATGGCATCTGCCTCACAAACCAAAATGGCTGCCTGAGCTCCAGGCATCAAACTCACATTCCAGTTAGCCATGAAGGGGAAAGTGCAAAAATATGTGTTTCTCCTCCTTGAAGACACTGGAAATTATATGTGGCACTTTTGTTCTTATTGCATTGATAATAACTTAATTACAGGCCAGGCACAGTGGCTTACACCTGTAATCCCAGCACTCTGGGAGGCCGAGGCATGGTGGACTGCCTGAGCTCAGGAGTTTGAGACCAGCCTGAGCAAGTGCAAGACTCTGTTTCTAAAAATAGCAAAGCATTCTGACTAGTTAAACTGTAATTATTTTGGGCAACTGTGTGCCAGCTGAATTCTTTCTTTCCAAAGGAGCAAAGGAAGAACAATATTAGGTCTTCCTGAGGAGGTGACATTAGAGAAATCACCTTGGTCCATACACTATTAGATGTCTATGTCTAGGTCAGACTCCTCAAAGCCATAGGTGCTAGGCTCCAGATGCCACTGAGGTCCATTCTGCACCAGGTCCACATGACCAAAGAGAGACTGCCATTTCTCTTACACAAACCTACCCATCCCTGTATCTCTCTCCCTCCAGCTTCCCCAGCTCAGTCCCTGGTGCCCTGTTCACTGAACGATGCAGGGAGTCAGGGTAGGAGCAGCCCAGGCAGAGGCAGCAGCCAGTGCAAAGGCCCTGGGGCAGGATACATCTTTCTATAGTAGAGGCCAGAAAGGAGGCCAGGGCACAATCAGCCAAAGTGACCCAAAAAGGAAGGAACTAGGTGAGCCATCACCCCAACCCTACTCCTTCTAGCTGACCACCTGCTAGGACTCCCCCTTGGGTGGACAAGCTCAAAGCCAGAGACAAAGGAGGCCTGGGTATGGGTCAATTGGATTTCCAGGTGACAGAGTGGAGTTGGGGGTGAGGAGAGTGGACGTGGAGGACATGGGGAAGACATGTGGCACAGGTCTGTGGCCAAGGCGAGGGCTTTGACACTTATCCTGAGTTAGGTGGGTGCCATGGGGGACAGTGGGCAGATAGGTGTCCAGATCCTACTGACATGTTAAAAGTGTCCTCTCACTGCACTGGGACAGGGAACTGAAGCGGTCCCATGGTGAAGGTGTCTGCTGTGATCCAGGAAGAGGGGCCAGTGGCTCTGCCTGGGTGTGGGCAGGGCAGGTGTGTGGAGGTGGCCGTGCCTTGGGGTCAGACCAGAAAAGCCACACAGGGATTCCAGTGGCTCTCAGGTTTGCCTTGGACAACAGCAGGTGACAGCTCTGTCCCTGTGCGGAAATGCCTGGACACCTGAGCAAATGGGATTTCAGACATTGCCAGAGAAGAGAGTGAGAGCTGGACCGTGACCAAGAGCCTCTCTCACCCTGGGACACCCCACAAAACTCCATTTCAGGCCTTAGAAGATATAGACACCAGGGGTGAGGGCGGTGCCCAAGGGTGGCCCCGCCCCAGGCAGCACCATTCTGGGTCCATTAGGAGGAAATGCGTGGTGGGTGGGGAAGAGCAGCTTCCTGCTGAGAAATCAATGGCTCATTAGAGTTCACTTTTGCATCCCAACCCTGCCCTGATCACCCACCTATGGAGGGACCTCAGGTGGGACCCTGGCTTGTCCCTAGAGGGCCACCTTATCCAGGGGCACCAGACCAGTCCCAGGGCCCTGGCCCTGCCAAGTCATGGATAGGCAGGTGCTGCCTTCCTGAACCCCCTTCAACTCCTGTCTCCATCACTCACCCACTATGTGACCCTAGGAGTGGTCTCCCTCGCTGGTGCTCAGCCTCTTCATGTGTACAATGAGGCTGCACCATAGAGCGTCAGAGCTCTCCTCACAGACCCGAGACTGCACTCCAGCTTGTGGCGGAGACAGGAAAGGATGAAAGGGTAATTAGGGGATCAGTAACCTCTGGGAGGAGCAGGGAGGCAGGTGTGGAGGCTGCACGGGCAATAGTGACAAATAGGTCCCTGGTAGGACCACTCCCTGGGGACCCAACGCTGCTGTCATGGGCACAGACACTGCAGCTTGCACCCTGATACCAGCCCTGGGGTCCCAGTGACAACCCCTCCACATTCTCAGGGCATGTAGTATATGACCCCCTCCTCTGCACAGGGCTGTCAGGGACCTGGGCCTGCCAGTAACAGCCACATGTCCCGATCACGGCTGATGAGCATTACCCCTGTGGCTTTGCCAGACCCACAGGGGAAGAGCCCCGTTCCTGCTGAGACTGCTGAGTTGGTGGATGTCAGTCTGGCTGCTGGAGACCCACCTTGCCACACCCAAAGAGCCTGTTGAAGAGCACTGACATGAGGGAAGCAAGGCTGAGAGGTGGAGAGACAGCACCACAATGAGCCCCTGGATAGAGCCATGCCTGAAGCCACATCGTCAATGTGTAAAAACAAACAAGGTGACTTTTGTTCTTTGGTTCTTGGGAGTTTTTTTAAGTCTTGATGTGGGTTTTGACACTGACAAATGAAAGGCCAAGGAATGACTCAAGGAAACACCTGGCAGGCTGCAGGTGCTGCATGAATTCCCACAGTCAGGGGCCCAGAGGTGGAGGGAGCAGAGGAGAGAGGAGAAAGGTGAGGGTCCCATCCTTTCCCACAGACATGCCTCAAGGTGTGGGGGCTTGGACCAGGTAGCCGACCTCCAGCGTCTGCCCTCTCAACCCTGCCCCATGTTGTCCCCATGGCTTTATACACTATAACCCCAGTCAGAGGCTTGTGGGGCTTGTACTGAGCGTGCACGTCCCAGGCACCTCACGTTCATGATCTCACGCTGTCCTGGCAGCAGCTCTGCAAGGTGGGGACTATTGTCACTCCCATTTTAGGGACAAGGGAAAGTGAGGCTCAGAGAATGAACTGACCTCAGGCTCACTAAGGAGTCCCAAGTTTGATGGAGACACGAACTCACAAACACTCATGGGGGGTGAGGGTGGGTGAGGCAGGGTGTGAGTGGGTGAAACAGGCCAGAAGTGGGGGCCCTGGAGGCAGGGGGGACTGTGGCAAAGGGGGGACCACAGGCCCCATGGGGCACAGTCACAGCTCAGTCCCATGATCACTGCTGTGGGGCATCACCCCAACCTTCCCAGATCTTCTGTTTATGCAAGAGAAGGTAGAGATGTAATTTTTTAATGTAAAGTCTCTTCATTTTAATATTTTGACGACAAATTCCATTTTTCAAAAGTCTAGGGGCCTGTGAACCAAATGAAGCTCTTCCGGGAGCTGCTCAGCCCCTGTGTTCAGATGTCTGAACTGGGCCCCACTCCCCCAGGAATGACAGGGGTATAGGCAAAGGAGTCCCCCTACTGCCTGACTGGGGAAGGGACAGGAGGGTGGGACAGATAGAAATGGCGGGTGGGGGGACAGGGGCAGACAGTCTCTGTGGCACACAGAGCAGAGCCCCAGACTGTCCTCCTGTGGGTCCCATGCTCCTAGCTTGAAGGGTCAGTTCTGGAAATTCTCAATGTGCCTGTTCCTGATGCCAGACGTGTTCTGAGCATTGTGGAGACATAATTGGGGACTGGAGGTCCTGAGTGCTAACACCCCAGGGAGCAGCCCTCACTGGCCAGGAGGAAAGCAGATGTGCAGCTCCAGAGCAGCGTCACTCCAGAGACAGAGAATATGGCCAGAGTCTGCCTGTGCCTTGGAAAGGACAGGACAAAGGACACAGTGGCCACAATGGCTTTTCCTTCTATCCTCTCCCCAAGATTTTAAGACATGCTGAATTTTTAAGGTCCACCTTATGGCACGTCTGCTGCCGTGTTCTTGAGATGTGAGGTCACTGCACCACATGCATGTCAATCTGCATTTGTCACCTCGAATTCACTGTCCCTCTGGGCTCACATGTGAACACACAGTGGCTTCATTCTAGTGCAGTCAAGCTCGGAGATTTACATCTGGAAAACGCTTTATCATGTAATAAAACACCATTCTGTTAGAATCGCTGTTATTTCCCTTCCTAGCATGGTTAGGGCATCTGCTGACCTTGCTGAAATGATGTGGGGAACTAGAGGTTGCACCATTCCATGAATTTCTCTTCTGCACAGCACAGGGACGCTACCATGTGTCACTCACTGAGCTCAGGAGTCTCTGCACTGGGAGTTTGGCCCCAGGTGGCTGAGGATGGAGCGTGGGGCACATCCTTCTCCAGCCCCAGTGACACCCCAGTGACCTTGACAAGTGGCAGCTGGCCTGGCATCCATCCTGCTGGCTGAGCCTCCTCAGTAGAAATTGATCACTCACGTGTCCCAGGGGTTCGCACAGTGACCCCAGGCCTGACCCTCCAATGAACCACTTCCCAAGGATGGCAGAGGCTGGAGTCCCTGCCCAGAAAGGTCAGGGCAGAAGCTGGTGTGGACGGGTCCTATTTAGAGAGGAAGTGAGGCCACATGTGTATGTGGGAGGGAGGAATACACCTTCTGTTGTAACATTCAATATAATCTTGGTGGCATTTGAGCAAGCTGGTTAAAACCCAGATTTTTGGATCCAGAATCATCCTCCCAGCAGTGTGACCATGGCCAAGTATACCTGAACATTCTGTGCCTCAGTTTCCTCATCCAGAAAGTGGAGGATAATAGGATTTATAGCATGGCTGAGAAGATTAAAAGCATTTCCTGAGAAGATTAAAAAACCAGAGCCTGCAGTGGTAGCTGTTAAGATTTGTATTTGAGTCCCTATTCTGCACGGATGGTAGAAACACCTTAATAAATCTGGGGGTGATGCTTTCCTTTTGGAGGGTGATAGTGGGAACCAACATGGTCCTTGGCACCATCTCTCTGACTGGCACTTGCTAGAACTTCCTTTGTTCAGCCTGGATTGTGGGTCTCAGCTCAGGTGACTGACCTGGAGATGATGCTCCATGTGCCTATGGGATGTCCTCTCCCATCTCTGCTACTTCAGGGCAGGCACTCTCTGCCATCCTCCAACACTGACAGCCAGGGCAGCAGTTACAAATGCAGATGAGTGCAGAGGTTGGCAGTAGCCCAATTGGGTGAACAGGAGGGTGAAACAGCGGGAGAGTATGTACCCCAGGTGTGTGGCGGCCACTCCTCAGCTCCGCCAAGTTGTTTCGTGAGGGAGACCCTCACGAAGACCCTCACAGGGAGACCCTGTGTAGCTTTTCTAATTTTAAAGCCAGTTTTGTTTTATGTAAAATAACCTGTTGGGTTTTTAAAAAATACTGGCAAAATCTATAATTTTAGAAAACACCATGTAAAGGCAAACAGATTGGAAAAGAAGAAATAAAACTGTCCCCATGTCCATACAACATGATTGTCTATATAGATAATCCCAAGGAATCTAATGAAAACAAAAACAAAACCTTCTAGAACTAACAGTGAGATTAACAAGGCCAACACACAAAAATCAATCATATGTCTGTATAATAGTAATGTACAATTAGAAAAAAAAATTTAATACCACTTACAAAACTCCCCCAATGAAATACTTAAATATATATTAATATATAACAAACATGTGCAGAATTTGTATGCTTTAAACTATGAAATATTGATGAAATAAATAAAAAAGCCAGGTGCACTGGCTTAAATCTGTGATCCTAGCATTTTGGGAGGCTGAGAGGTATGAACTTTGATGACACCACTGCCTGGGCAACATCAACTTCTTGCCTCAACTCCAAGATTGGAGTCCTGTCCCCCTCCCTCGGGGGGGGGCAGGGCTGGAACTGGAATGTGGCTGCAGACACACCTGGGGGTGAGAGGCAGGTGCAGGGGCCAGATGGTGGGCAGTGAATCTGCCCTGAGTGGCCAGGTCCTCACCAGTGGGAGATCCAGGACATGGGATGACCTGTGTCTGAGCATCCTTAAAACCACGACGGTCCCTCAGGGAAGTGTTGGGAAGGTGAAGTGGGTACGGAGAGCAGAGAGCTCAGTGCAGGTGGGACACAGCTTGGCCATCAACAGAGAGGCCACTGAGGGGCCAGAACTGGAGGGGGCTGGAGGAGCTGAGCCAGAGCTAGGACAGGGCCGGCTCCTGTGGGGCCTCCAGGCCTTTGGAAGTAACAGGGAGAAAACTATAGTCATCACCTGTAATAAAGGTGGAAAAGTGTGGGTGCCAGCTGGTGGAGGCATCCTCTCTCAGGAAAAAAGAAAAAAGAAAGAAATCAATGAAAACCTAAATAAACAGAAATACAAACTATGTTCATGGATTGGAAGACTAAACTAGCAAATAGGTCAATTTTTCCCTAAGATCTACACAGATTTAACACAATATTAACAAAAATGCTGTTGGGATTTTACATATATATGGATAAGCTAATCCTAGAGAGAACAGGCAAAGGCAAAGGAATTAGAACAGCTGAAATGATTTTGAAAAAGAACAATAAGATCAGAAGAATTACTACCTCATTTTAAGACTAATAGTAAAGCTATAGTAATAAAGGCAGTGTGGTATTCATGAAGGAATCCACACATTGATCAATTAAATACATCAAAGAAGCCAGAAACAGACCCACACAAATATAGCCAATTGATTAACAAAGGTACAAAAAAAGTAAACCAATGGAGAATGAACACACTCAACACGTGGTGTTGGAACAATCGGTCATCTACACACACACACACAAAAAAATGGACCTCAACCTAAATCACCTTACGCAAAATTTAACTCAAAATGTATCATTTTGAGATCTAAGTGTAAAACTCAAAACTATAAAAACTCTCTCACCTCCAGTGGAATGGTGGCTTGAAATAAGAAATTCGAATTGGGGAGGGCATGGTGTATTTCCTGCTCACCATAGGGTGAGGACCATGAGCCCAGTCTGACTTATGCTCATAGTTGCAAAACTGGGATGTTCATTCACTAACAGAATCTGTTTCCTCCAATGTCTTCAGCACCCAGCACAGCCCCTGCCCAAAGGTGAACTGATAATTTGGGGCCTATGGAAGCTGAGAGTTCTGAAGACTCCATCCTCCCCGACCCCGGAGGCTGAGAGCTGGAGCAACCTCATACCACACCCAACTCCCATACCCTCCACCAGCCTGGGGCCCAGCAGCTGCTGGGTAATTCCTCAGCCCCTGGCATGTGTCTGCCCAGACACCATAATCCCCAGACCTCCAGGGACTCCACTGTCAGTTGGGTCTGATCAGAGAAAGAGGGAGGAGGAGGGGCAGGGTGAGAAAGGAGAAGACAGAGAATGGAA
>CAUYPK010152858.1:0-32870 GCA_963574355.1 Loris lydekkerianus
AACAACTTTGTAAATCAAAAAAAACAATAAATTTTTTAATGTTTTTTTTTTTTTTTTTTTTTTTTTTTTGTAGAGACAAAGTCTCACTGTACTGCCCTTGGGTAGAGTACCATAAGGTCACACGTCTCACAGCAACCTCCAACTTCTGGGCTTACACGATTCTCTTGCCTCAGCCTCCCGAGCAGTTGCTTTCTAAGGCTTTTAAGGCTCTTGATATGTATAGCCAATTGGTTGAAACTGCTTACTGGTTAAGCATTCTCTGTCATAAATTTTGCATATAATTTTCTCATTTGTCAGTTAAGTTTATTATTGTTTATGTTATTTGACATAAAGGATTTTGAAAACTGGGAGGAATCTAATCTATCCAGCTCTTGCCTAATACCTTCCATTGCTATTAAGCTTACAAAGTCATTTCTCACCAACATAAATAATTCACATTTACTGTTTTTTTTTTTAATTTTTTGCTCTATAAAACATATAACATAAATATATGTTATTTTAATATAAAAATGAAGTAAGTATCTTGCATGAATTTAAGGACGATTTTACTGCCCTTTTTTAATTTCTTCCATTAATAAAAAAGTACCAACATGTTTTTCCTTTAATTTAAATGAGTTAGAAGGAGTATTTTCTATCCAAGAAATGTTTCATTTTTTTTTTTTTTACAAATTTTCCCTAACAACACTTCTTTTCTTCCAGAATAGGCAATGCCATCACATTCAAGGGTTCAAATCACAAAGCTGAAGGTCCACTATGTATATTGTCTATCCTGTTCCACTTAAATGTCTAGCACATATTATATCAAATGCCATCACTTTATCAGTACATTTTAACACCTGGGAGAGCAAGTCCCACCACATCACTCTTGATGGGCAAACTATAATCTATTTGGTTCTCAGCTCTCACAATCTAAGATGGGCCTGTGCCTATCTCACACAGCTGCTAAGAGGATTTAACGGAAAGCATCCATGTGCATACAATGTGAAACTACACAGAACTATGGAACTAGAAATTACCATTTACATCTGACTATAGTATGATCAGTGACCTCTTCATCAAATAAATTCTCAGAGGTAGAGGTAAAATTAAAATCAATTCAACACAACCTTATTAGTTACAAATGAAAACTTTTATGTTACAAAAGATGTCTAGTGAATTCAACACTTGCAAACATTTCTTGGAGAGAAAATACTCTTTCTAGCTCATTTAAAGGAAAAACAAGTCGATGTGTATTCATTAATCAAAGAAAGAAAAAGAGGGTAGTAAAATCCTCCTTAAATTTGTGTAAGATTTTAGTTGCTCAGGTCTGTGTAAAAGGTTCATAAAGCCAGTTTCATGAATACAGTCTATTTAATTGCTTTCTGACCCATTTAAATGGATTCCACAAAGAAAAGATATTGCTAGAATGGGAACACATATTTTACTACCACTTTGGATCATGACATGCACATATTGAAGACATAGCCTGTACTAATATAAGAGGAATTCAGACAACAGAAAACACTCCCATTCAAGGAAGAAATAAATCTTGTACTAAGATAAATATAGCACCTAAAAAATCTTAGCACCACCCCCTAAAATAGCTCAGTAGGTCCAAGATTACTATATGGTACACAGAATATAGCTTTTTACCTAGTAGTAGGAACAATAGAGAATACTTTATCCAACCCCTCAATTAACAGGATTAGAACTGAGGCTCAAAAGCTAGATCCCAAAGCTCAATTTTTGTCTGGCTCAATTAAGTTTTAAACTTACTTTAGCTCATCACTGGCTTCCTGCTCACTGTCCTGTGTTGTGTCCAGAGGAAAGGCATCTGAGAGTTCGGGTGAGCTGGACTCTTGGTCTTCTGCTGCAAGTGCCTGTGTTTCCAGGAAGCCAGGGAACACCTCCCTCTCCCTGTTGGTGGCTTCCTTGTGACGGGCACTGGGATGCTGTAAATCCTTCTCAGTTTTATCATGGTCATCTTTGAAAGAACAATGTTTAGCTTCCCCTAGAGATGATTTTCCAGAGATATTGAATAGGTTACCAAGAAAGTGAAAAAAGCTTTCTTTTGGCTGTCTATCACTTTCTCCAGTTTTGGTTTCTGAAGAAGCATTGGAAAAATCATTTGGCTTTTTGAGATCTTCTTGTGTTGGAAAAGTGATTGGCTTCTCACTGTGGTTCCTTTTGTCCTCGCTTTGGGGGATCTTTGAAAACAAAATAGAAAAATAAGGATCATCATTTTAAAAGTAGAATAGATTGATAAGCTGTTACAAGACACTCTGTGCTAGACACCAGGGACACATGTGAATAAGGCTGATGGTTTCTGTTCCTTTGGGCAGTTAATCTACTAAAGAACACAGCGTGGCCTCAACACAGCCGTCTGGGAGCTAAAGCTTGTGAGGGGAGATGTTCAGAACACATTGGACCCAGAATGGGAGTAATTAGTCCAGACTGGGCCAGCAGAGGAGACGTAGGGTGGTGCTTCTGAGAGGGGACAGAAAAAGTGACTACATGATGTTTATGCATCTCTGTGTATGTGTGTGCTTACTGAGGTCTCAGCTCCCAAGGGAATTAAGATGACTGGAGGTTAGGGTACTCAAAGAAGATTGAGAGGTAAGTAGGAAAGATACCTAAAAGAACAGATGACGAAAAACTTCATGTGTGTTTAAATTTAGCCTTTATAATAACAGAACTAACAGAGAATATTCCCAACACTCAGTACTGCAGACAGCAACACCCATCGCAGGTGTCCAGCCTTTTTCCTTTTCTGCCACATATCGGGAGAAAAAGAGTTGTCTTCGGCCACACATTAAATACACAAACACTAACAAAAGCTGATGGGCAAAAAAGGTCCGTGCAGACTTTTCATGATATCCAGCACCACAGATAAGTGAAACAGTCTTCAAATAATCTGCATGCAGCCACAAGTAGCAGGTTGAACCCTCCTAAATAAAACACATTATTTGAGCACTACGTTAAACCATGAAGCTGTCACACCACGTAAAACTATTCCTCAAGTACAAGAGGAAAGAGAGACACATGGTGCTTCCATTCAGCAATATCCCACTGTAACCTCTTCCTGGTGAAACATGATGTCCTAACGCATACATGCAAACTGGACGACATTAAATGCTTCCCCAGGTGCATTTTACTTGCTCATAAATTACTGGTAAAGCAAACTCACATTCATTCATTCTCTGTGTATGAGCTGCTATAATAAAGAGCATGCCGGCAGTCCAGCTCACCCACTTCCAAGATTCCAAAACCTTTTAGGCCAATGTGCCAACTCGCCCTGCCTTCCAAACACGCTTGCACGGGTACTTGTGAAAGGAATGCAAGTCTGACAGGATCTGTCATCTGTTCTGCTCACTCGCCCATATAAAAAGAAAGCTCCAGTGAGTCAGAAAGGATCAGAACACAAAGGCAAAACCACCTCCAGGCACTTTAGATTCACAGGACAAAGTTTTGTAAGAAGCTGATCCCCCAGAAAGCAAGAGCATCACACTTATTTCAATTGTTCACCACATTCCATGCTTTAATCTAAGTTCAAAGTAGTTTACAGGAACATTTCACTAACTGCTAAGAAAGTTTAGCATATGAAAGGTTGAGAAAATGTTTAGAACCTATTAACCCAGAAAACTGACTGTAAGCAAACAATACTTGTAGGTTTGTTCCCACTTTAGATGTGAAAGAGCATTTCTCTACATACTAGAACTTAATTAATATAACGTGTGAACTTCTACAGCTAGACCATCACTAGCCTTCCTGAGTCACTATAAGTCTCACCTTTCACAGGTTTCAACTGCACCTTGATTCCACCTGTCTCCACTTCACCCATCCAACCTTCTGCTCATTCTGAGAGTGGCACTGGGAGTCCCTGTGCCCCCTCCTCACGTACACAGCATAAGTGGCATCTCAGTTTGAAGACATGCTAGTGGACAATTTGAAAATGCTCACTTTTATAGACATGTCTTTTTTTTTCTTTAGTCCATGCTATAATTTCTAGCCACAGTATTTCTCCCTGGGTCAAAATGAACTACCACTGTAATACAAAAAGAATAGTGATTAATTCTCTTCTATAGCTAGAATAAAGACCACTCACCTTACATAGTCACAACAAGAAAATGAACCATGGGCCACTCATTAAATCACCATACCTGTCCTTAAAATGTTTTAGATACTCATGAAATTGGGGCAATGATATAAAAGAAGGCAAATCAAGAGAAAAAGGAGATCACAGTTTTGACATAATTTTTAAATAATTTTTGTCAAAATCGTACTTATTGCACTGACTTAATTAATACTTTCTCTTGACCATTCCTTTCAAAGCATAATAGGTTGCTTCTCAAATGAAAAAGAAACATTTACTCAACTAATAAAAGCCTTTATATTTAAACTTTAACTTCAATACAATTCTTTTCTTTCTTTTCCTCTCTCTCGTCTATCTATCTATCTATCTATCTATCTATCTATCTATCATTTCTCCAGAGACAAGGTCTCACTCTGTTGTCTGTGATAAAGAGGAGTGGTCCAATCATAACTCACTACAATCTCAAACTCCTAGGCTTAAGCAGTCCTCCCGCATAGCCAGGAATACAGGTGCACCCCACTGTGCCTGGCTAATTTTTTATATTTGTGGTAGAGATGGGGTCTCACTATCCTGCCCAGACTTATCTTGAACTCCTGACCTCAAGTAACTCAGCCTCCCAAAGCTATATATTTTTTTAAAAAATCACTTGTTTCCTTTCCCCTCAATTATCAGCTTCTTTGCTATTTCAGAAAACCTGTATCATAAATTTACTGAAGAGCAGTTTTTAGTTTCCTTAAGTGTCTTAGTTTCTGTAATCTTATCAGAAACTTATACCAGTAATTAAAATACCTTCAACAAGGAAAAGAAAATGTTTCTGAATTTAGAAACAAAAACTAACAGAAAAGAACACTATTATACAAAGTAAACACCTACAATAAATTATGCATTTATATAATTAAAATTTTATGTTCAATCTAAAGCAGCTGTTCTTCACCCTAGGCCTAGACACCAGCAAGTCCAGCCTGCTGCAGGCCCTTATTGGGTGAGGCCTGCGTCTGCCTGCCAACAAGGCAGCAGAATGAAGGCACTCAGGATTCAAGCAAGCACTAACAAAATACTAATCTCATCCCTCAAAGATGTTGATACTCTGCATACAACATAACAAAGGCATTTGTTATCACAGGAATTTTCAATTTTTTCCCTTCACATTCCATATATTGTAATGCAGTATGCTGAGACCAAATTCATTCATCTGTCTCCTCTCTTTGCTATGTGCCGGATGCAGGGAAGCACAGGAATGCATTATGTACATAGATAAGATTTAGCTGCAGCCTTCAAGGTGCTTGCGGTCTATCAAGATCCTCATTATTATATCACAGAGTGGGACTTAGAAGAGGAATGTACACAATGGAAGACATGATTAACTAGACGAGGGATGGCAAGAAACCACTGCAAAGAGGAGGTGACATTTGAGCTTGCTCCTAAGGCTGAGAAGAGCATTCTCGACGGAGGTGTGGTGTGCACAAAGGCAAGCAAGTGTGATGCTTACTATGGCAGGAGTGTGGCCGGAGGTGCTCATCCAGAACCAAAGCCAAAGCACCCTAACTAACTAGCACTATAGATCACATATACAAGAAAAAGTTCCTGTGAATGTTACACCATAAATTTAGAAGAGGTTCCACCAGGTGTGCCGACATCAATGTAGGCACACAAGTAACATGAAAAAGCAAGAAAACAAGACACTTTCAAGGAAAATAAAAATTCTCCAGTTATAAGACCCAAAGGAAAGAAAATTTGTGAAATGCCTAAAAAGGAATTCAAAATAATAATCTCAAGGAATTCAGTAAGATATGAAAGAATATAGACAATTTAATGGAATAAAAATAAAAAAGATATGAATGAGAAACCTAAAGAGACAGATACAAAGAACCAAACAAAAGTCTTGGGGCTGAAAAGTTCAATGAATAAAATTAAAAATATAATTGAGAGTTTCAACAATAGAGTAGATCAAGCAAAAGAAAGGATTCTGAACTTGAAGATAGGTCTTTTGAAATAACCCAGTCAGAACAAAAAAAGAAAGCAATTAAGAAAGAAAAATAAAACCCATGGAACCTATGGAATACCACTAGAAGAGCAAATACAGTAGAACCTCCATAGTTGACCACCTCCCTACATTGACCTTCTCCTTAAGTCAGGCAACTCTAGGTCTCCAGCACCTGGCTTGGTCCTCCTTTCTGCCCCAGGTGCTGCCTCCACTGTGCATAACAAGGACAACTCTTGAGAACACCCTGACTCCCCACACCCTGGTTCCTTAGCACCCTCATCTCCAATGACCTCCCCTTGCACCCTAACTTCACTGTTGGCTAACCCTGGCCTTTGCCTTACTTCTAACTGCCTCACCTATGACTCTAAATTTCAGTCATTTTTCAGAGTTCAAACCTGCTCATCTTTCCAGCTCCTCTACCCCACTATCCCAGGTTTACCCATCATACCAGTTCTCCCACCTCTTCATATCTTCTGTCCTCTGATTCTTACTGTCCTCTCAGTTCCCAAAATGTTCCTATCTTCTTGATCCATCTCTCAAATATGGCCAATAATCTCCAAGTTTCTTTTTCTAATCCTGAGTCATCCTGTCCTAGGGTCTTGTTTTTAAAATCTGCCGGTGTTTACAGAGCTGTGCAGATTCACACACCAACAATTCATGATTTCTAGCCTAGGTCTGTAAATAGATTCCCCAAACTGGAAATTAGTCTGCAACTTTGCCACATTTACATGGTAATTTGTTAATCCAGAAGACAATCAATGAAGGAAACAGAGAAGAAAATAGCCAGAGGTAGGAATGAAAGTTGTTGAAAGACAGAGCAAGACTTGGGAGATAAAGTGTTTCAACTGGTTAAATGGGATAAGAATTAAGACAAGGCCACTTAATGTGGTCAGCAAGAGGTCACTGGTGACCTTGAATGTACTGGATTCATGGTTGGCTTTCATTCATTCAATGACTATTTATTGAGTGACTATGACTTGTGTGCCAGGCACAGTACTAGGTGTCCCACGTCACAGGGAACTAAGAGAGAAACAGGAATCACATCAGAAAGCATTAAGAATTGAACAGTGCTTAAGACAGATTTTCATAAGAAATTTTTGGGTAAAAGAAGTGAAGTGGAATGAAGGACTGAAAGGAAAGGAAATCAGACCCACAAAAAGAAAAGAAAACATTGATTTTAATATTATATAGTGAGAGAACCAGGTAGCTCTGAGGCAAATAGGAAGACGCCAGTGAAGATGGAAGGATGGGAGCAGCTAAAGCAAGGCATGAGGGAAGGCAGGAAGTCAGGACACCAATACCGCGGGTACAGGGAGGCTGTAGAGAGCTAAGACTTGGAAAGAAGAAAGAGATAAATATTTCTCTGAAATGTGTAAAAAAGAGCAGGACGTAACAACATGTCTTCCCTTTTCCCTCACTTTTAAATAAAAGTGAATATGAATGCAGCAAGACTCTAACGCTGCAGGACAAGGACAGAATGTGGACTAGCAATTTGGAAGCTTCTCCAGCTTGAAATAAAAACCTAATACATCCTCCATTAGAAAAACAGATCTAAGCATTAAAAGTAGCCACCAATCTTAGTAAAACAGCAAAATTTGTGTAACATATAGGTAGTATTTTAAGAATCAAGAATTTGGTGATGTCCAAAGAATATAAAATTTAGTTTCTAATTATTTAAGAAGACTATTAATTTTTGTAGCTCAAACTTACAACCAACAACTCTGACATCTGGATTTAGTACTTCAAGGTCAAATACAAAAGGATGCATTTACTATACATAAATCTGCTATGATAGAGACTCAAGAGGGAAAATGTTGCGTATTTTTTTCCTTCTTATCACAGAAAGCATATAAAATTCAGGTTAACAAGAAGCATGCTGATAAATGTCAAATTGTACTAAAATGTTGTCTCAGAAAACTCTTCATTAGAAAGAAAATAAATGGCATGCTTTACACCACTTGCTACACGAAAACTCTTCAATTGAGATTGTTCAAAATAGCAAGATAATAAGAGTTATTGCTAACATATTTTTTTAAAGGGCATGGGGCTGAATGTTAACATTATCAAAGTACACACTTGTTTTGATGCCTGGTAGCAGCCATCCTGAACAACTGCTTCTGCCTGGCTAGGTCGAAGAAATCATTCCAGTCATTTTTAGAACACTGAGGAAGAAAAACATATATGGGCCAAATGCTCATGCTACCCCTAGATAGAGTGCAATGGTACCCTTCCTATTATGGGCTAACCAGAATGTCCATGTATCTGTAACTCTGTATGTCCAAACGTAAGAGAAACAATATTATCACTGTGGGTAGTACTTATTAATACGTAGGGTCTCAAACCCCTAAATGAAATTATCCTGAATACTCAGAACTAAGATATTCAGAATGAATAGAAAAGGTTGTTATCGGGTTGTACCTGTGGCTCAGTGAGTAGGGCGCTGGCCTCATATACTGAGGATGGCGGGTTTGAACCTGGACCTGGCCAAACTGCAATTAAAAAAAAAAAAAAAAAAAAGCCAGGCATTGTGGTGGGCACCTGTAGTCCCAGCTAATCAGGAGGCTGAGGCAAAAGAATCACCTAAGCCCAAGAGCTAGAGGTTGCTGTGAGCTGAGATAGCACAGCACTCTACCAAGGGTGACAAAGTGAGACTCAGTCTCTAAAAAAAAAAAAAAAAAGGAAGAAAAAGAAAAGGTTATTATCAAGACCAAGATACTAAGAATGGATAAGAAAGACTGTTAGCATGACAGCCCAACCACTGTATTTGCTACTACATGTATATTTACTGAATCCACAAAGATCTGATCTTCTGGAGCAAATCTCTGTAGGTAGAAAATACGACTTTTAGAAATAAGAAGTTGAATTCATCCAACTTTGAAGACTGAAGCTTTTTATTTATTTATTTATTTATTTTTTAAAGAAAGTAGAGTCAAAGCAGTAGGTTTGGGCTGACCAGGAAAACAAGCAGAGGCCAAGAGAAGGGAGCAAGGAAAGCAGGAAGGTTTGGGGAAGGTCAAGAATGAGATAAAAGGCAATAAAGGATTAAGAGATAGAATGACAGAAACTATTAACCAAGGAAACATCCGAGTTTGAGATCTCAGAAGTAGCAGCCTTCCCTCGAAACAACCCAAGGGCAAAGTTTCATACCAAACATGAGAAGTGAAAAATCTTGCACAACTCAAGGCAAACAAAAACTGAAGCTGAGGAAGGAGCTGTGGAGCCTACACAACGATAACCAGCAGGCTGGCTAACAATCCAGCTGCAAAAGATAAGGAGGTGAGAGACACAAAACCACTGGTAACAGAATTTAGCCTCCCTCACAAAGGAGAAGAAAGTAAGGTGATCCTTGTTTCTTTTTCCTCCTACTAAATAAAGTAAATGTTTATATGTTTTACTACGATGGGAAAGGCAGAAAAAAAAAAAAAAAAAAGAATGAAAACAACTTTATCTTTACCACATTTAATGCACTTAGACTTTATTTGGCTTAATAAATACTTTATTTGGTTTAATAAGTGGCCATATCAGTAGTGAAAAATTCAGATGATTTTTTTGGTCTTTCCACTGGTCAAGCTAATTTATCCTGAAATCCGTAACAAATACAAAGTTTCTCCTTGCCTGGTTGTCACAAACTATGTTACAAGAAAGCAGGTAAGACAAAAAGCCACAATTACGGGCTTTTACTAAATCAGATTCTAGAAACCTTACCTAGAAATTGGAAACATCCAATGTCTAGAAAACCGCGTATGAATAAAAAAAGAGCTTGCAAGGTTTAGTGATTTTTCCTTTTTTTTTTTTTCAACTGAGTCTCACTTTGTTACCCTTGGTAGAGTGCTATGTCATCATAGCTCACAGCAACTTCCAACTCTTGGGCTATGCGATTCTCTTGCCTCAGCCTCCCAAGTAGCTGAGACTACAGGCGCCCACCACAACGCCTGGCTATTTTTAGAGAGGAAGTCTTGCTCTAGCTCGGGTGGTCTTGAACCCGTGAGCTTAGGCAATCCACCTCCCTCGGCCTCCCAAGTGCTGGGATTACAGGTGTGAGACACCACGCCCAGCCCGGTTTAGTGATTTTCAAGAATTTTCAACTACTTGGGGATAATTATCTAGGTAGGTGTGTAGATTATACACTTTATATGCTTGTCCTATAAAAGCCAAGGACACTTTATATGTGAGCTGACCAAATACATCCAACACAGCAGGGACACGTGGAAACATGTTATTAACTTCTACCCCCTGTGAACTACTATTAGCTATCTAAAGTATTTCAGAAAATAGGACATAAATGGTGGAACTCAGCAGGGGAAAGAGACTGTGGGGTCAGGGGATCCATGCACGGATTAGAAAACCAAGGCACAAAGAAGTTAAATACCTCAGGGGAACACCACACAGCTAGTAAGTGGCAGAGCCAAGAAGCCCACTCGGCACACGCTCGTCTCCCCTCTGCCCTCTCCCCACCTCGTGATGCAAGTATCCCAAAGAGCTGGGCTAGATTTCCACATAAAGTAATAATATGGTGTTCTTTTTGAAATGTAAAATAAGATAATGGAATTTAAAATGAAGAATGAACAAAAATTAAAGATATTCACTTTTCATAAATGATATTAATATATATTAACTTAAAACTGTACCTTTATTGTTTCTGATGAAAGTACATTTTCTTTTTTCTGACTTGTGCTCATGGGTCCATTTTCAACACTGAAAAATAAAAACCACATTTTCTTTTGAAATTAAAAAGGAATTACTAAACTCACAGTTCCTGTAAACAAAAAATTTAAAGTCCCATTATTGGCAAAAATGCCCAAAGATTCGTAAAGAAAATTAAGCATATATTGATCTGAATATCTAAAATTGAAAAGCACATTCAAAAATGCTTATCCAGGCATTAGAAATGTTTTGTGAAATCATTATTCCTCACATTTTACCATATTGATAATTAACATTACAGTCAGATGCATCTGAACCAAGGAACACAAGCGTATGATTATCATAACCTGGAAAATGCTAGCACTTTAAGATTTTATTTAAAGTTATCCACAGCCTGAACTTTTTTAATGGCTTAAAAAAGTTGAGTGTTATTCATAAATCATTATGAACATATAGGTTCAACTAGTAAGTTTTGGGGAATAGTCAAAAAATAGATGCAGGTGTATCTATCCCTAAGTGTGTTCCAGATAGAAATTTAAAAATCTGATTCCCAGATAGTGACTTTCAATTATACTTTGTCTGTGAATGCATTCACAGATGCCTTATGATATGTCATCATAAACTATTTTGCTAATTGGCACATCCTCATTTTATATCTAAATATTTACTCTGTGTTTATATGTTACCTCATCTTCATACTTTCATGATCCTGGATACACGAGGAACTCTACACTATCCTGACTGTCTACCACATGTCACGGACTGTGATTGGCCTTAAGAACATAAAAATGAGTAGGTCGGGGTCTTTCCGAAACTAAATCTAGCTGGGGAAACTGATACACAAACTTTCAATGATATTGTTCGATAAGAGTTATAACTGCTGAATGACTAAAATACTGTGGAGCGTAAAAGAAATAAAGAACAAACGATTCTGCCTACCCAGTCAAGTGCCCCCAAGGGAGGGTAAGGCAAGGGGCAATACAGAGTATGGCGTTTTTTTAAAACCAAATTTTGTTTTTAACGTAAGAGTGGAGCACAGAACTTGTGACAAGCAAAGGTAACCCTGCAAGAGACATGAACGAGACCAGAGGTTAGCAGGTGCCAGATTACAAAAAACCGGTTCGACCCATTACAGAATTTGATCTTTGTCCGACAGGCAGTGGGGAAGCCTTCAAAGTCTTCAGCAGGGAACAAGCATGAGCAGGAAGGTGACTGAGAACGGACAAGACGTGGAGTTGTGCTCACTGGGGGTGGACGGGCTATAAAGGAGGAAATGTCCACAGCTCAGATCAGGGAAAGTCCAAAGCAGATGGGATGTAAAGAGAGGACAGGACTTATGGTACTTAGATCTTCTATCCAGAAGTGGATAGCAGTGGTGCTATTATTCAGAGCATCAAGATAGGAGCAGAAGACAGATCATGTAGACAAGGAGAACACAATGGATTAAGATGTCATTAAGTGTCAGACTTTATGTAGAAACATATGGACCAATGACAGAGGGCTAGGCCCTAACACTTCTCAAATGTCAATAGGAAAAGCAAGCATGCCAGAACAAATAAACACATGAAAAATTCAACAGGAAAAAATCAGAGGACAAAAGTAAACACCATACTGTACAATATAGTATCATAACCCATACATACACACACATGCATACACACATGAATATCTCAGTGGTTGCTATTTTAGAAATGAGTGGGTTCTTTTTTTTTCTATTTTACTTGTCTTTTGCCATGATGTTGTTTACAATTTCAGCTTTTTTGAAAATCAAATGTGAATTGATACTGGTCTATTTAAGCTTATTTAAGAATAATACTGACCTTGAAAACTTCCTAAGTGAATTCCCTAACTACAATGTACTTTGAATAATCTACCTAAAAATAATGTATACAACCACCATTTAATTTTAGTTTACTTGTAGAATCTTGCTTCAAGATTCCAAAAATGCTACTTCATTTAAGGTGTTCCCAGAGCTTTCTATAAACATACTGCCAGAGATTGTAAATGAAAATGGTAAAATGTTAAAAGCTCTGCAGAAAATGCAGCTCTGAGTTCATGGAATTAAAGCACAACTCAGTCTTTTTCAGAAGCTGTAATTACTTCCAAGTACACACTACAAACCCACCAAAAATTCCAGAAAAATGGCTCATAACTATAATCCTAGCATGCTGGCAGGCAGGGGCAGGTGGATTGCTGGAGCTCAGGAGTTTGACAACAGTCTGAGCAAGAGTGAGACCCCGTCTCTACTAAAAATAGAAAAAGTAGTAAGGCTTTGTGGCAGGTGCCTGTAGTACTACCTATTGGGAAGGCTGAGGCAGGAGGTTGCTATGAGATACAGGCTGACACCACTGCACTCTAGCTAGAGCAGCAGAGACAATGTCTGGGGAAAAAAAGAAAAATTCCAGAAAAAAAACATAGCAGTAAATTAGCACATAAGTATTTAACAATAAAGGAATTTAAAGCTAAAAAATCACCAAAAGAAACACTGACACTTAAAACTTTGAAACTATGTTTAAGTTCCATGATTATTATTTGCTAAACCAAAAGTTTTAAATGTGTTCAGTTTTAAAGCAAACAACACATTTTGTAATTTTGGTTTAGTGATAAAAATAATTCCTAAATAATAATTTCAACACTTTTTTTCTACATCATTAGACTCCCTTCTTAACTGGTCTTAACTATCTTTGAGATTGCCCTATTTCCCTCCATTCTCCAAGTGGCTGTCAAAGCCAGACATAACATAATCAGGATAATCCTGGGTGTTCAAAAATCCTGCAGCAAATCTTTGTCAGTTGATGAATAAAATGAGGCGTGCTCAGCATAAATATGACAGAGTTATTCATGACCAGTTACTCTGGATCCAGATGCACTTGTCACATAGAACCACTTGACAATGAGAATACATGCCAGTTTCATAGTCCAGCAAACCACTTCGTTCTCCTGCCTAAAAACCATCCTTCTGCACCCTAACCAACTCTTCATCCTTTACCACTGAGTTCTAGCTTTACCTGTGGTATGTATGTGTGTGCCTGTCTGTGCTCCCACTACACCCAGCGATTCTTCTCCTACATTTACTGCTGTTTAAAATTCATGTCTGTGTCCCAAACCTAGCACCATGCCTGGCACTGTAAAGGCACTCAAATATCATTTTTTAAAATAATTTAAGAATATTACTGGAGTACACACATTTTGGCTATATAATTTGCTTTTGTACATTTTGAGTAAAGTTATAAGTATGCCCTTCACCCACATAGTGTGCACTGTACCAGTTAGGTGTGAAATTGCCCAACCCCGCCTCCCCCTCTCCCACCTTTGATTTTCGATGACTTTTACTTCCACATGTACACATAAGTGTTGACAAACTAGTTCCAACTTAGTATTATGTACATGTGGTGTTTGTTGTTTCCATTTTTGCCACATTTCACTTAGAAGAATGGCTTCCAGTTCCCTTCAGGTTGTTACAAAAGATAGTAGACCATCATTTTTATGGCTAAGTAGTACTCCATGGTATACATATACTACATTTTATTCATCTATTCATGTGTTGATGGACACTTGGGTTGTTTCCACATCTTTGCAATAGTGAATTATGCACTTACAAACATTCTAGTGCAAATGTCTTTTTTCATAAAAGGTCTTTTTTTCCTTTGGATAAATACCTACTAGTAGGACTGCTGGATCAAATGGTAGGTCTACTTTCAGTTCTCTGAGGGATCTCCATCCTGCTTTCCATAGATTGTGTTAGTTTGAGTCCTACAATCAATGTGTTAAGTATTTCTTTTTCTCTGCATCCACACCAGCACTTGCAGTTTGGAACTTTTTTATTTATTTATTTTTGCTTTTTTTTTTTTTTTTTATTAAATCATAGCTCTGTGCATTAATGCATTTATGGGGTACAATGTGCTGGTTTTATATACATTTTGAAATAGTTTCATCAAACTGGTTAACATAGCCTTCACCTCATTTTCTTAGTTATTGTGTTAAGACATTTATATTCTATACTTAGTAGATTTAACCTGTACCCTTGTGAAATGCACTGTAAGGTACCCTCCCTCCACCCCTCTCCCCTTCTCTTCCCCCTTCTCTTGCCCTTTCATCTTGGGCTGTAGTTGGGTTAGTTTTCATATGGAAGTGTGGGTGTTTATAAATTGGTTTCATATTAGGGCGGAGTACATTAAATACTTTTTCTTCCATTCTTGAGATACTTTGCTGAGAAGAATATGTTCCAGCTCCATCCATGTAAACAAGAAAGAGGTAAAGTCTCCATCTTTTTTAAGGCTGCATAATATTCCATAGTATACATATACCACAATTTATTAATCCATTCATGGGTTAATGGGCATTTGGGCTTCTTCCATGACTTAGAAATTATGAATTGGGCTGTGATAAACATTCTGGTGCAAATATCTTTTATAAAGTGATTTTTGGTCTTTTTGATTAGAGTCATTCTCACCCAAATTAGGTGATATCTCATTGTGGTTTTGATTTACATTTCTCTGATGATTAGAGACGTTGAGCATTTTTCATATGCTTGCTGTCTATTAGATTATCTTCTTTTGAAAAGTTTCTGTTCATGCTGTTATCATTTTTAAAAGGAATAAAAATCTTTAATAGATTTCTACTTGTGCCTACTCAGCTTCATCAGAAAACACTTGGAACACATTGGAATAATGTAATAATACACATTCATCTCTTTTGCTTAAAAGATAGTATATAAGTCTCTTGAAAGAATATGCCAGCCATTGCTATTATGAAACATTTTTCTCTAAAAACAAAGCAGGAAGTGGGGCTGGTGGGGAAAAATTACTTAATACGAACAAGATCATTTCCAATTGATTTAAGAATAAAACAAAAAAATGAGAACACAGTAGCTAAAAGTACTTAAAACACTGCACTTACATAGATGTCTACTTAAAAGTACTTAAAACACTATGCATCTTACATAGATGTCTACTTAGTAAAAAAATAAATAACAGAAAAGACTCAAAAAGTTTATAATTGTACTTTCAGACTCTTAAAAATAAATGAGGGAAAGAGAAACGTGTTCATCTCAAACTTCATGAAAAACAGCAGTCCTTTCCTATTGTTTGCTTACAATTTAACCCCCTTCAGGACCCAGGGAAATTTCAATAGGAGTATTTTTAGAAAGCCCACATTTTGCTCACAGCAGTGGGTGAGGGGCAGGCATCACAATCACACGTAGGCACAAATAAAACTACCTTATTCTATACAGCCTCAGCTTACTTAGCTAAGAGAAATTTGGGGATTAATCTTTCAAAATAGTTCAAATGTGAAGGTCAATATAACACAAATCCTCATTATTGATTTCTTTTTCTTTTCTTTTTTTTTTTTTTTTTTGAGACAGTCTCAAGCAGTCACCCTGGGTAGAGTGCCGTGGCATCACAGCTCACAACAACCCCCAACTCCGTCTCAAGCAATTCTCTTGCCTCAGCCTCCCAAGTAGCTGAGACTACAGGCACCCACCACAATGTCTGGCCATTTTTTGGTTGTAGATGTCATTGTTGTTTGGCAGGGTGGGCTGGGTTCGAACCCACCAGCTCTGGTGTATGTGGCTAGTGCCTTAGCCACTTGAGCTACAGATGCTGAGCCCCGAAGCCTCATTTTTTAAGCAACTTTATTTTGACCATTGCTGAAAATGAGAACTCCAACTTATAGCCACTTAGCATTTATGTACTTGGTACCAGAGAGAAAATAAAACAAACTTCTGGACCCTGAAAAAAATAGGTCACTTTAACATTCCAAATTTCAAGTGATTTACATAGAGATGACTTCCTAACCTGTCACTTAGAATTTGATACATAATAAGCATGATATAGCCTAACAAAATTCCCCAACCAATAGGAGATAAGAAGCAGAAACCTGGCCCCAAGAACTCGCCGGCTGAACAGCTGTGTTGTTGGCACTGCATGAGGCACCCTTCCTGGTGCTGGGTGTGAGCAAGGAGTGAACCAAGTCCTTGCTCTCACTCCTTCCAAATCTCCATCTACATGCAGGAGAGTCACCTGGGCAACTGTTTCTAAAACACTTCCTGACCTGTCAAGGAATCCGATTGGAGTGGAGGGGAGGAATCTACTACCATTTTCAGTTACCAACCCCCTTCCCAGGTTGTTCCAGTGCAGATCATCCCTTGACCACATTTTTGATAAACAATATGTGACATTCTGCTGAAACCAACAACTGAGAATTTTATAAAGAAGTGAAAAATCGGGACAGGAGGATCTCCACTTAACTTTATTTGAATGTATCAAGTATTGATACTTAAAGAGTAGGTAACAATTATTTAGAAACTGACTCTTATGGGACACTATCTACTTTCCACACTACTGCTCAGCAGAGCTTCTGGCCCTGGAAAAGAGCCTCAATGAACACGTAAAGCATTGGAGGCATACAGTAAGACTACCTAACGAGCACGTAAAGCATTGGAAACACACAGTAAGGAAAATAATTCCCCCTTTCAGTCTGTACTACAGACTGAAGCACATGGGAAGTGCTGGCCCCTCCCAGTTCCTCACGTAGTAAGAAAGCAACTTCCCACCGGATGGGCTCACAGGAACACTGGGGTGGAGAGCTGCGAAGGCCCCCTGAGGGAGAGTCAAGCTATTCACTCCTCCCTGCCTGCAAAACACACCTTAGGGGGTGCCTCCTCCTCCTATGCCTTTTTTCTCACACTTCAAAACCCTGGCTTCATCAGAAAAATCTAGAAATGTTAAAGACCTGAATAGCTTCCATCACCACCTTCCAGAACCTTGCCTACTCCTCCCTGGATGCTGGAGTTGATGACTGCTTGCCCTTTCCAGAGATGAGGAAATCTCTGGTGCTAATGACATCACTGACAGTAATTCAGAGCGTCCCCAAACACAAGGTCACTTCACATAAGGTAGTTCCTGGTATTAGAATGCCCATACATCTAAACGACACCTCAAATCGCTGAAGACATTTCACCATTTTCCGAGTCCTCCACTGAAGATGTCCCCTCTCTCCTTCCTCTCCACTTTATTCAGCCTGATGCTGCCTGAAATTATCTTCCTGCTCGAGACTTTCACTTCCACTGCACAAGGTGCGGTCTACAGTACAGGAACCAGCACTATTGTTGAAAATAGGGACAGAGAATCAGGGCAAATCTCTCCATTTTTTTCTTCCCCCACTAATATAAAACTCTGCTTGTTCCAGAAGCCTAGTCTACTAGGCAGCATCTCCACCTTTACCAAAACTTCATTCGGCCTTCCCTTCCTGGAACGTTGTGCCCATTTCAGAGGCCACCTGACCCAACTCCTGTTGTGAAACCCTGTAGTAGCCAGAATCCTGCCTCCCCTTGAAATGTGATCAAACCACATTTCAGTTCTCCAGGTGAGACTTTCCCTGGGATTAAATGAAAAAATACAGAACATCAAGAAGGGATCTTTACCTACCTAGTCCTTCTCCCACTGTCATTAGTAAATAAAATGCTTTGCAAAAACTCAGAATGGACATTTGTCTATTTCAAGGATAGCCAGTAGGGACAAAATACACTCTAGTCAAAATGCACCTTCTTTCGGGACCCAAATTTATAATTATGTAAATTGGAAGGTCAGACCAGTTGATGTGAGACCTCTGCCAGATCTGAAGTCTCATGCTGCTGTGATCTAGAATAGTAGGATGCGTGGGAAAAGGAACAGACAGATGGAACCTGAGGCTTCTGTGGCAAAGGAAGAGAAACAAAGTAAAGAGCAAAACCAGCATCAGGACATTATAACAAAGGGACAAAACTGTCTACTGTCCCTTATTTCAAAGTTGCCGGTATTCCTTCTGGGGGCTGCCCTTTATTCCTTGGACCCCATCCTCGCAGCTCTCACTTGTGTCCATAAAAGTAGTATGGACCTCAAGGGTCCACTCACACCAGGGGGTCACATACATTACCCTGGGGATAATTTCCTCAGAAACACTTCACATGACAAGCTCTGTAGTTCTCTTTATTTGATGTTACACTGCAATTATGTTATGGATTAAACTGACTTTACACCAGCCCCACCCAGCAGGTACAATGCTATGGGGACAAAGACAGAGTTCCACACCAATGATTTACAAACAACCATCTGGAAAACTGTCCATTCATAAGCAATGACTATAAGCAGTAGAGTGGTACTTGCATTTTTTAATGACCATTAACAGAATATAAAACAGGTGGTATGGCACTATTTCTGGGCTTCAAATTAAAAGGTAACTATAAGCTGCAATTTTAGGCATTCAAACAGCACGTACTTTAGTTCAAACATCTGGCATTTAAATGATTTCAAAACTCTGGAGAAAAATCAGGAGGAGAAGGAAATGGAAGATATGATTATGTGGTTCTGTGGCTTTGCAATCAAAGACTTACAACACTTCTTTCTCCATAATGTCAGCCCTCTTCTGTAATTTATGTATCCACCTTGAAGCTACATTTCCTGTTCCCCCATCTTACATCCCCAAAACAAGACCCATAATTACAGTTCAATCACAGGCTACAAAGTGACAATCTCAGTATGTCTGATGTGTCCGAGCTGTCTACCATATACATGTCATGAGTGACTACCCGCCCCAAAGTCCTCCAAGCAACTCACGCCCTTCAGCATCTGAATGTTTATGACCCACCTCACAAGAATCAATGCCCTGAATATTTTGCTGGGATGTGAACCCAAAAAGATATCCCAGCTGCTTTCTACAATTCATTCGTGCATCATTCAACAAACTGTCCCGAGCAAAAGGCACTGGAGACACTCAAGATCCTGCCTTCCCAGAGTTCCCCAGATACTGACCTTGGCTGACCTCATCTCCAGCTCAAATCCTTCCTCCTCTGCACATTCTTTAAGACAAAGATAACATACATGTGAGTTTAAGAAAGATACACACACATACATATAACCTATGCCCAAGTGATACTTTCAAAAAGTAAATTCACCGTTTCAACTCTTTTCTATGGCCCATCCGATCCTACCTCATCTAGTGCTAGCTCCCTTTCCCACATCACAGAGACCCACTCTTCCTTCCACTCTTTCTCTGTCCACACTGGCATTTGTGCCACATGATCCTGCCCTTAGATTTTGAAATGCATGTTACCTGTGCCTGGAAAGCTCCCTCCTTGGGTGAGTTCATACCACACTCCCAGATATCATCCAGTTCACTGCTGAAACGTTACTTAATAGAGAGGCCTTCCATGACTATCTTGTCTACATCGTAACCTACCTAGACTCACCACGTCCATTGTGTCCCACTCTCTCACCTTGCTTTTATTTTTACTTCGAAGCATGTTATATATTCATTTATGTCATTTATTTTCTGCCCTCCAACATTGGAATATAAGGATTATGTAAGCAGAGACACATTAGATATTCAAACCAGATGCAGAAGGGTGATGACACACCTAATTTTTTTTTTATAAGTATTAAATTTTACAGCTGGGTGCAATGGCTCACACCTGTAAGCCTAGCACTCTGGGAAGCTGAGGCAGGTGGATTTCTTGAGTTCAGGAGTTTAAGACTAACCTGAGCAAGAGCAAGACCCCATCTGTACTACAAAGAAAGAAAAACTAGTCGGGCGTTGTGGCGGGTGCTACTTGGGACGCTGAGGCAAGAGGATCTCTGGACCCCAGGAGTTTGAAATTGCTGTGAGCTATGATGCCATGGCACCCTACCCAGGACCACACAAAATAACAACAGCAACAAAAAAATAGTTAAATTTTCCATCTTTTATAATTTGTATAAAACACTATTGTTAAGTGAAAAAATTCAAGTTTAAAAATTCTGAAGAGAACTTTTACTTTTTGTAAAAAACATTTAGACATGTAACATGAGCATATTTATACATGCACAGAGGAAATGATTTGAAAGAACAGTACATGTCTCTGAGTGGGCAGAGTCATGAGTGCTTTTTCTTTTTGATTCTCTTATAATTCCCTATTTTGCAAAAGCACAAACTGCTATCATAAAGACAAAGAAGTACAAAGAAGTGAAGTTGATTTGTAAAAGAAAGTGAGTGCAAAAAATGCAAACAATAAATTTAAATAACAAAATACTAATAGGACAAGTATTTCATAATGGTAATTGCTTTGTATCATAATATATACAGCATTGCCAAATATGAGTCTTTGTTGTCTCCATAGAACAAGGAAACAGAATTACTACAGTTTACCTCTTCAACTTTGACTAACAAATAGCAGGAAGCCACTTTCCCAGCCCAGGTATGCTCCTTGGTGCTTTAATAAGGACCACACTGAATAAGAGTAAGACCCCATCTGCACGCCTGTAGTCCTAGCTCCTCAGGAGGCTGAGGCAAGAGAATTGCTCAAGCCCAAGAATTTGAAGTTGCTGTGAGCTATGATGCCATAGCACTCTACCCAGGGTGAAAGAATGAGACTCTGTCTCAAACAAATAAACAAACAAATCTTTTTTATAAATATGTTGGGGTCCATCCTCAAACTCTGCCTACCACAATGTGTTATATTTTTGTTCCAACAGACTATTTGATATTAGCACACACAGCATAATACCTGATTTTATAAATATGCGTGTGCTATGGTTTGGATGTTTGCCCCCTCTTAACCCTATGTTGAAACAAAATTCCCAATTTTAGAGGTAGGGTCTAGTGGGAGGTATTTTGATCATGGGAGTGGACCCCCCACAAATAGATTAAAGACCTCCATGGGGCAGTGGTGCTTTTTCATTCCATTAGTTCCTCCAGAATTGGCTATTAAAAAGAGCCTGGCGCGCGCGCACGCGCGCGCGCGCGCACACACACACACACACACACACACCCCTCTCTGTTTCCTTTCTTCCTATGTGATCTCTGCATATGCCAGCTACCCTCTGCCTTCCCAGAGGCTCTCATCAGATGCAGCAACCAATCTTAACTTTCCAGCCATCAAAATCATAGCCTAATAAACTCCTTTTATTTATAAATTACTCAGCCTCTGGCATTTCTTTATAAAGACAGAAAACAGAGTAAGAGAGGAAGAAACCTCTGTTTTGTAATCTTTCAGCAATTATGTACTAATAGCCACTGTGGAGAGATTAGGTTATAGAATAAATTTGTATTCAAAGAATACAAAGTTTGGCAACAATGATATTTGGAATGATTTTCAGCTACTTCAGGAAAAAGTAGAGGAGATAAACATGTTTATCTCTATTGCATCAAAAAATCTCACTAAAATGACAATAAAGCAGGAAATAGGAAGAAATGAGTTACTATGTAACAAGAAGAGTAAAAGCACTCACATGATAGATTTCTGAAGAGAGAAGTGGGCAGAAGAATGATTTGGAATAGATAAAACTGTCCTCATTGATTTGTGCTGGGAACATTTCAAATCTTCTAGTCATCTTTAAATATATAATATACTATTTTTAACTATAGTCACCCTACTGTTGTTCAATCAAGCACCATGTAATGGATATCTTAAATACCCTGATTTGATCATTACATAGTGTATGCATGTAATAAAATACCACACGTACCCCATAAATATGTATAATTATGTATCAATAAACATTTTTAAAAGTAGATAAAACTCAGAAACCAATACACCAAAATATGGTGCTCTGACATGCTGAACTGAAGAAGCAGGTGACAGTCCCCTCTCTCCAACCCTGTGCCTCTCACAAAGAACAGAATGAGGTTCTTCTCCCAAGTTCCTTTATCTTCCCTAAAGTCTGCACCTGCTAAAGAAGGCAACAATTATACCTGGTTTCTTGAGTTTTCAATTAACTGAACTCATATCACAGAAAAGAAAGACTAAAGTCTGTCCACACACTTCAACAGACTTCAATCATGGCTTGCTGTACAGGCCCAATGGACTTCGTTCCAGGCCCTTGTAATTCTTGAAGTTCACAGAATTCCCCTAAAAATCGTTTATTAAATCATTCACATTTCCCCATCTCCCTTTCTACTATGAAGTAGAGCTTAAAAACATCTCTACCCTTCTGAGATAATGGATTATCACTCTGATGATCCCCCAGAAGATGTCATTTCTCCCATTAATCTGCCTTACATCAGTTGATTTTTCTGCAAACCTACAGAAAGAGAAAGGGAAGTTTTCCTTTGCCCAGTACACACACATGTAACAAAAGTATCACATGTACCCCATAAATATGTACAATTATATGGAACAATAAAAAATAACAGATAAAACTGAAATGTAAACTGATGTGAAAGAGGAAACTATCATTCCAGGGTATCCTGACACAACTCCAGAAAAATGTCAGACTTGGAGGCCCAAGTAGGTAATGAGGCATGTGGCTGGAAATGGGGACTAGTAGAATGTCTGTTAACCCACACCCCAATTTTGGCAGGAGACTGAAAATTTTTTAGAAAGAATTCCAGGCTCTGGAATACCAAGAATATTAGAAGTATACAAAGCATAGACCACAAACAAGGAGCTTGAGCAAAACTCTCCCCCCTAAATGGAAGATGTAAGTCATGCAAATGAAAAATTCTGCCAACTACTCAGCAAAATGAAGGAGAAAGATCCACGTATGGCCTATTACAATGCAGTTGAGCCTAGATTAAAACGTGATTTTAATACTCTCAAAATTCACAAAGAATGAATGAATAACAGAAACAGGTCCAGAGATGAGACTAGCATCAGACTTCTCAACCACACAAAATGAAGAAAAAAAAAAAAAAAAGAAAGAAAGAAAAAAAGAAAGAGGGAGAGAGAAATGTCTTCAAAACCTTGAGAGTAAATAATTTTGATCCTATAAATTTATACCCAAACTATCATTTAAAAGAGTGGAAAAAGGTACTTAAAGATTATCTCACATGCACTCTTTCTTATTGGATATATATACAAAAAAAAAAAAAAGGAGTTAACTAAGAAAGAAGACTACATGACATCCAGAAATAGGGGCTCTACTTACTACAGGGTTGAGTAGAAGAGATCAATGCAGCAAACTCAAGAACTTTCAGGTTATACAATTAAAGGAAGCCCCGGAGGTCAAGAGCAAAGTCTTTTCTAGTAAAATGTTAAGTCTTCCTAATCTATAAGGTATATTCATACTGTAAATACTTCATATCCCTTGGAGTTCTGGCAGGTAAGCAAAAGAAGGGAGAGACCTTGGAGATGAGAACCCATCCCTCACTTTATAACTAAAGACTGAGAAGGTAAAGTCCTGTCCTGAGTCACACAGCAGGTCACTCTGGATGGTAAGTGACTTTATAAAAATGAGTTGATAAAATTCTGTTGCTTTAACTGTTAACTCCACCCAATTTCACATTACAGATTAATCATATATCAGCCTTAGCCATATTTATAAAAAATGTCAAAATATGAAATTACTGTTTATAATAAATACTACTCCTATTTTTAAGAACTTTGTATTAAGTTTTATTAAGAACATTTATTAAGCACAACTTTTCTCACTTGAAGAAGTTAATGTAGTCCATACTCCATTTGGAGACCTTTTACGAACTTGAGATCACAAATTCTGTTCTTTGTTTTCTTTCCTTTTCCTTTACCCTGTTTTAATCCATTTTTTTGTCTTTATCTCAAAAATAGATATTTCACATGTTTTAAGTGTAAAAGGTATAAGATGAAGAGTTTCCTTCCTGCCCCTCATCCCTTCCCTCAGTCCCCATCACCCATAAAATAGGTAATACAACATTAGTAACAGATTTATTTCATACTCTCCCTTCTATAGACAAATAGGAACATACTGTCCATACTATAGTAGACAAATAGGAACAAGACAACAGTAAACAGTCTACTGCAGGAACAGATAAGTAGGAACACACTATAACATACAATGGTCAGCACCTTTTTTACTTTATGTATCTTGAAGATATTCCCTTATCAGTTCATAAAAAGCTTTCTCATTGTTTTGACAGGTACATAATATTTCATTATATAGATATACAACAATTTATCAATTAGTCCACAATTGAACTAATTTTTCATCATTTCCATTAAAACAATGCTGTAATGACTGAATCTATGTAGGCAATTTTGGCCTGTTTGCAAACTTTATGTTTCTGCTGCAATTCTCAGAGGGGAACTGCTGAATAAGTTAATCTGTAATCTTGACAGGATTTGTCAAATTTTCCTCCAAAGTGCTGTATCAACTTACGCTCCCACCAATAATGTACAAGACTTCCAGTTTCCCCACATCAAACTGGAGTTTTATTTATCAAATAGGTAGAAATGGTATCTTTTTATAGGTTTAATTTGAATCTCACTTGTGAAGGAAACTGACCCATTTTTATTCATTTAAACATAAATTTATAAATTATATAAATGTACACATTTATTTTCTTCTCTATTGTCAGGATTACAAATTCTTGACTGTACAAAGCACTGACCCTGCCCATCCAGGCATACGTCCAGCTGCATGCCTTTGTCTTTTATTTCCATTCAAAACCATTTTCTAAGACCAGCCTTCTTTTATGGTCTTCCCAAGTTAAATAGAGAAAACTGTCACATAATGCTGCAGGCTTTGAATTCAAGTTGGAGAATTTCACTACACAGATTAGCTACCGAACTTCCAAAGCCTTAACTTATACATCTGTAGGATGGAGTAAAGATCCCTGTAAATGTGCTCTGAGGATTAAGTGAATTTACACATTTAAAGTAGTCCCAAGCACAGGGTTTAGGTCTGAGTAGGGCCTCAATTTTGTCAACACTAATCTGGTCGAGGAAAAAGGAAAAAAAAAAAAAAGTTGGCTAAGCAAACAGTTATTTCAATGCTTTAGGATATTTCAGTTAAATAATTCCGGGAGTTAAACATCAAGGTATAATCCTGCCATAATTGTACCATTACTTGGCCATTTAAAACTGCCAAATAAATATTAGGAATGAATTATTTCTGGTTGTAAAACTTCACCTTGTTCCCTACCAAGAGCAAGCCCTCTTCCACTCATTTGCAATGTTGCTTCCTGAAAGGATGCGCTTTCTGGTGAGCCCTTAGGGAAGAACAAAGGCACCAAGGAAAAGCATTTCTATTCACCTTGCTGGTCCAGCTACCATCACGTCTGCCCAGTGGGCTGGCTTGGGAAGAATCTTAACCAAATCATGCTCAAAGAAAAGTGAATAATATGAAAAGATACTCGGCAGCCCAATGAAAGTTCTCATATAACATATGACACACATTCCAAAGACACGTTCAGCTTCAGTAAGCTCATTTTAAGAATGTCGATGTACACTGTTATCTCCTGCATTATTTATGAACTCTTTGAGAGCACTTCTGGCCATTCACTCATCTCCGTGTCCTCATAGCTTAGCACGCTGGACATATATTAGCTACTCAATTTATGGACTGAACAGATTCAAAGTAAGTATTAATTCTTTAATTTTTATTTTATATTGATTCTCTCTTTTCAGCATATAGTCTGGACTATTTTCCTTAGTTTAAATTTACATCAACCTCCAGTTTCTTGTTACCTTAGTTTTATCTTGCATTTCTGCTATGTCTGGGCTTCAGTGCTTTTCATTGTTTACAGTGTTACATTATATATAATGTTAGCACTGTTACTTTTCAGTAAAGTTCAAATTTCAGATTATGTAAATTTGTTGCAGGTCAATTTGTGGTAGCTGGCCTGCAATCACAATTTTTAGTCCATTTCCCAATAATGTACACAGCAAGAAATAGAATTCCCAAATTAGCCATGTGGTAGACACTCTGTTAAACCCAAGAGATGAAAATCACTTGAAAGAGATAGGGTTTTGACACCTTACAACAGCTTATATTTCTACACCACCACCAAGACTTGGTTCTTGCTTTGAGTTAACCTGGGAATCCAAAATTCAGATGAAATACACGTCACTGAGGACTTTTGGAACTTGCCAGTTATCTTTACTACTGTTAAGTACAAAGTGTCAGTGTGGCACAGGAATCTCCTATTCAACAAACTAATTACCAATCATCTTCAATAGTGCTTTAAATCAGTACAAATAAAATCACCATGACAATTAAGAGAACAAAGCTCCCTTTCCTCACATAATGGATGCTATGATCAACTCTGGTGGTTTAACCTGAAGACCAACAGCTCTCCAGCTTGTCATCAGAGGTACTATTGACAGTTTTTATGAGAGGACCTCCCATACTACAACCCATTAGCACCCTTGCCCCAACCTCTCAACACTTCCAGCCATGGTGACAAGCAAAACAATCCTCATGTTTCTAAAAGCCCACTAGCCGGGGAGTGGACTACCCTTAGCTGAAAGTCACTGATAAGCACTTTAATGTTCCAATCATGAAACACAGATTCAGTCTTCATCTGAATTAAGTAAAGGGGATACAAAGATGAATAAGACACAGGCCACGCCTTTGTGTCTAGTGATCCAGTCTTACCTTCTTTCTATAAATGACGCTATATTGGGTCACTCTAACAGCCAAAAGAAATATACCTAAAATGAGCCAAACTGTCACCCATTATAGAACAGAGGAAGGAATGGTCCCATTGACTTGCATATTCAAAAGTGTTTGAAGGAGCAGAGTTCAGAAGGGTGGTGGACAGGTAGTGTTGAAAGAAAGAAGCAGAGCTTTGGAGGCAGTCAGAGACCTAAGTTCAAACCTCATCTCTAAAACTTATTCCTCTCATGATTTCTCTTATTCCTCCAAACCATGATTTGGGTAAATCATTCTCCACTGAGAGTGGTACCACTGTCTCTTCCAACTACCAGGGAGAAGGTATTTTAAGTAATCCCAATGACCAGCAAATGTTACTAGCAATTAATAAGTGAGGTCATGGACACCAAAAATCTTGCAATAGATAAAACATTCCAGTTCAAGGAACTGTCGCACCAAAAATGTCTATAACATCCACTACTAAGCACTCTCCTGCCATCAGTTTCCTCAGTTGCAGATGGCGGTAAGTGTAACAACTTTTCAGGCTGAGTGTGAAGTTTAAATAAAATGCTGCAAGTAAAAGCACCTAGCCCAGAAGTATACAGTCAGCCCTTGGTAAAGGCTGCTCCCACCTTACTAACTCCCTTCCAAGTTATAACCTTTCATAGTGCTCATTTTAAACAGGTCTATCATGCATGATATAGCATAAAAAAAAAAAAAAAAGTTGAGCAATCACTGTCTCAAATCAGATAAAAATAAGATATCCCTCCCTTCAACTTTCACATTTCAGCAGTATTGGTTTAACAGACTTTTACAAAAATTTTCTGAACTTTAAATCAATAGCCAAACCTTTTGTCCAGCTCTAACCTAATTTTCTTACTGTCCCTTCTACTCTGTCCCTCTAATGTATACAGCTCCTAATAGATTATAGACCCCTTCAGGCCTTTATTCAGCCTAGAATAACAATTCCCTGCTCCTCTCTTCCTGGCTAAGATTTCTGCCTACAGAAATACCACCAATCCTTTGATGGTCAATTATTAAATAAAATCACTTCCACTGTGAAGTCTGCCCTGGTCCCCCTTCCATCCCCCATACGTCCAATGACTCTATTACTGTGTACTCATAAATTGGGCTTAACACTGCTGCAATGATTCTCTGGGAGTTCTTGAGTAGCCTATGAAAACTTCAATTGAAGTTTTTGTTTCTATATAAACCAAAATAAATTAATATAAGAATTTCCTGGTAGTAGTCAGGAGTGCTGTCAAGCAATTTTTCCACACCTGAGTCTGAATATACACCAGTGTTGTGATGTGAACACGAGTTTTTTTTTAATTATGGAAGGTTAATGAGATCAGAACTGCAGCAAACTCAATACACCAATGATATGTTCACACCAAGTGAAGCTCACATAACTCACAGCACACCCTAAAATAAAAAATAAAAATAAAAAAATCACATCCTGTGATTCAAAATAGGGAAATATCAGAAGACCTGTATCAGAGCATGAGGCAGAGAAGTGCAGTCATGGCCACTTCCTCAAAGTCCCTGTGTATTTGTGAGTAGCCAAAATACAATTGACCAGATCATGCTATAAATTTGCCTTTTATTGGTCTCCTAATTACATGAGTTTAATTTTTAATTCTGTCCTTAACAAATTGTTAAGGAATTCTGTTTTTAACAGAACTGTAAGTCCCACTTTCTATTTGTACATGTGTAAGCTATATGACAAAATTCATGTAAATTTACATTGGGAGGGCAGAAGAGAAGACTGTATAGTACGCATTTGTGGGAATGCATTTCATTTTAAGGACACTGAAAAAACAGAATTCTGACAGTAACCCTTACTGTATGTTCAGAGCTGCAGGCACAGGGCAGGACTTGCCATATGTTCACTGAATAAAAGCTAGCTATGTGACTTTGGGCAAGTTTCTTTAACCCTGTTTTTTTTTACAGTAAAATAGGGATACTGATAATATGGGTTTGTCAATAACATTATTGAAGGTACTTGGTAAAGTGGCAGACATATAATAGGTGCTCTTATTACTGTTTTCACGTGGTTTTCTCAGCCTCTCATTGCTCCTTGAGGGAAAGAACCCCTTTTTTCACTCATCTTTACAACCCTATCACACCAAGCCCATCTGGCCAATGAATTGACTCCTCTGAATCTAAAACCACCACTACAAAAGGTAAAGTGGGCTCTCATTAAGACTGAAAGTTTTTACAGCTACAGAGAAAAACAGCCAAAAAAGCCCTCCATCTTGAAATAAGATCACAGTGACAAATTGTAATTCTGTTTCCAATCATGTTAACACCAGGGTGTTGTGTTACTAGGACATTCGGTACTACTAAGCGTTTCCATTTGTTTCATTAAACTTTCAATAAAGGCTTTGTGTTTGTTTATACCCTTGAAATAAAAGATTTAAAACAGTAGAAAACCCACACAAAGGATTATCTGTTATCCCCTTAACATCTGGCAAGTTCAAAAAAAGATGAAGACAAAATTAGTGTTCACATAAGCACAATTAAAATTTTCATTGTCAAAAAGTTGCAGTCTATGACTAACTGGGTACAACCAGAATAGAGAAGTGCTAGATAGACAAGGAACTAGCTGCTAGAGTGGTCAGTTCCCAGTCAGAAAAGAAATCAGAAATGAGAAGTGCCTTAAAAAGCCAAAATAGGGCAGAGAGGGAGGCATGATTTCAGGACAACACTGACAGAAACCTGAAATTGGCCTGCTTACTCCTTCTAAGACTGACTCTCAAGTTACTGACTTCTTCTAAGTCTAAAAAAGGGTTTTTTTTTACAGACTGCTTTCTCTTTATACAAGACTGTAAGTGCTGTTCCAGTGACGGCAGGCATTGTAAGCTGTCAGTCCACACCAGCAGAACTATCTGACATCCTGGTTGAGATCTGTCAGACTTCAAAACTATTTTTAACTTCTGTGCAACTTTGAATTTTAAACGTTTAACAGTCAGGGCAATAATAGCTGAAGCACCCCAGGAAAATAACCAGTTAATTACAGTAAAAACTTTCTTGGAAAAATGTGGTCATCTTAACAGATGGTGGAAATGGAAATATTTCACAAGTAGAGAAACTGAGGAACACGTGATTAAAATCAAATCTCAAAACCTGAATAGTAATGGAATCAGCTCAGTCATAGTTTCTCATCCATGTTTTCCTTGAATCCCACCAGGAACTCTTGTGTTTGAAGTAAACACCATTTTCTGGAGCGCATCCTTTCAATGACAGGGTAACACGCTTCCAGTGCAACTAAAGAGCTAGAGCGCTCTTCTCGTGAAAAATTCAAGACAAGTTGCATTTCATTTAACCCCTCTATCTCCTTCAGGATGGAGAAAAAAACTAAAAACTAAGAAATCTTTTTAAAAATTATTTTTGGGCCGACGGAGGTGACGGAAGGAGAAAGGGCATGTTTTGGTTACTGAAACCAAGACAGCTGGAATCTTCCCTTCCAGACTCTGGGAACTTGCGCCGTTCGCATCTCAAGAGAAATCGGTGACGCCCCAAACTTTACCTTCTCCACTTCTGCACTCGACTGCCGCGTTAAGTGGTCTTGTTTTGGATCGCGCCCTTGTCCCCCAGGCCGACGGTTCCGCTGGGCTCACAAGGGTTTCCTATTACCGCGGCGGAAAGCCGGGGAGTTGCTTTTGCACAGCGCTTGGAGAGCAGAGCGCGTGTGGGACGGGAACCGAATCACGTCGGCCCAGGGGAGGTGGGAGCGAGGCTGGGCTCGGGAATGCTCCCGGCCCCCGCGCTGGAACTTCATCCGGACTTAACGCGCCAGGGAAAGGGAGCGATGAGGCACGGAGGACTGGGCGAGAAGGAAGAAACTTCAGCCATGGGGGAGGGAGAACAGAAAGTAGCGAGGGAACTGCAGCCTGGCCCGACAGCGGCTCGCCGCGGGCCAGGAGCCCCGTCCTGCGAGTGCGCGCAGGGTCCCCGACGCCCCCGCCCGAGGCTCCCACCTGGCATCGCCCCGGCCGGGTGCGGGAAGCTGGCTCGTCCCCGGCCTCTCCTCCTCTTCCTCTTCCTTGTCCCGAGAAGGGCTTCGGGGAGCGAAGAACCGGGAGAAGCTGTGCCAGGGGGCGCTGCCCTTCCTGCGGCCGCCGGACATCTCGCTGGCGCGGCTGGGGCAGCCCGCGGGAAGCGGACTAGGTGGTGCTCAGGACGCGAAGCCCGGCCGGGCGCCGCGGATCCCGGCCAAGGCAGGGCTGACAGGGCGCGAGCCGCCAACGCGGCTCAGTCCATCCCGAGCCGGCGAGGCGCGGGCGCGACGCGCTCCCTCCCCGAGCGACTGCAGCTCGCGCCGCGGGGGCCGCTCCTCCTCCTGCGCTCGCCCGGCGTGGCCCGCCCCCGGGAGGAGCCAGCGGCCGCCGCCCCGCCCCCAGCACCGCGCCGCCGCCACCGTGGCCGGTGCGGGTGCCTGGGAGGTGCGGGTCTCAGGGCGGGGGGACGACCTCTCTGAGAGCCACGCGGGGCTCCAGGCTTTGGCTTTCAAGTACTTTGTTATTGTTTTCTATTCTACAGTCAAGGCACAGAAAAAGTTTTCAAACTTTTGAAAAGGTTTCCAAAGTAAGGTTTGGGACCTCGTAAACGCGTACGGGGCGCCCTGGACTTTGCTAACAGCCACCCTAGACGGCTTTAACCGGGAGACGCGTTTACCCCGAGTCGGGTCGGAGATTCCGAGGCCGAGGGAGTGGGAGCTGGTACCTGACAAGTGGTCGCCAACCCGGGTCTTGTTCTGCTTTCCTGCGGAGTACGTTTTCCCAGCCCAGCGGTGCTCTAAACTCACATTCTACACATTGCTCCACCAGCTCTTTGGAAAACGACACCGATAGAAAACAAGTATCATTCAAACTTGAAAATGCCGAAACAGATGTTCTGTAGCCATGACATGGACATGACTGAAATACGGAAACCAAAAGGTCCTTAAAGCTTGCTTTAAAAATAAGTGTCTGAACACAATAATATGCATTTTCTTAGTTGTTTATCCCCTAGCAGCCTGTGTAGAAAACATGCAGAGGCCCGTTCACCAAGGTGTTCAGTTTTTGCATATTTAAAGCTGAGCTATCCCTAGAAATCAAGGCAGTGAAATGACCTTTGGTCACTAAAAATGTTATAGAAGTAAACAAGCTAAAAAATGAAAAGTCCTAGATAGAGATGAATCTTGGAGGCGTTATTTCCTTCTGGCTTTGGGGTGCTGGAGGAGACGGTTGCTCATAAGTGGATTGTGCCCCCTACAGACCCAGGGCAGCACCAGCTGGTGACTGACTGTTGAGTCTCCCTGCCACCCCAGGCCTCCTCCTACAACCTCCAGCTCCCACTAATTGCATCAGAGCCAAGGCATTCTATCTGTTCTGGCTGTATTGAACCCATCAAAGTTCAATTAGCTCAGTTTTCTTCAGCTGGGTTCATCTTAGACTATCCCTCAAGATTAACCCTTTTTTACTTGTTTCCAAAGATTTCCTACTTCTCTGTGGGTCTGCAAATTTAGGAAAAGGGTAGGATAATATACTAGAATAAGAAAGCAAAGTGCCCACCCAAGTGCCCATAAACCGTGAATGGATTAATACACTATGGCAGTGGTGGCGAACAAGTTCGACACAAAGAGCCAAAATTTTAAACTGTGAGAGTCAGAGAGCCACACCACGCAGTGACCTGCCAAAACAGACAAACACTCACACAAAAGCATATAATTTTAACGATAATATATTAAACACATAATATAACATGCTCAGTCAGGTGTTTTTTGTTACCTTGTTGGAGTGATGGGATGATAATCTCAGTGGGATTTCTGGCATCTTTTGTTTTCAGTAATCTTCTGCAAATCAGGTTTGTATTCAGT
>CAUYPK010152865.1:0-18542 GCA_963574355.1 Loris lydekkerianus
GGCCTTGCTGTTGCACTGTGTGTGTGGTGGAAGGACGCTAAGAGTACCAAAGAGTATATTCTGTTTTTTTACCTGAGCCGGCTGTTACTGAGATGGGGCGGCTGTGGAGGTAATCGTTTTTTTTTTTTTTTTTTTTTTGCAGTTTTTGGCTGGGGCTGGGTTTGAACCCGCCACCTCCGGCACATGGGGCTGGTGCCCTACTCCTTTGAGCCACAGGCGCTGGCTGAGGTAATAGGCTTTTTCATGTGTGTGTTCATTTTTCAATTTTTATGGTATTTATGCATTCTTGTGGGAGCCGAGGAGGCTCAGGAGACGACATGACCTATATAGGTGGAACCTTGTCCCTTTCCCACCTCCTGACCTGTGTAGGAGGACAGGGCTGAGCAGTGCCCCTGCTGGTTTTGCTCCCAGCTCTCCCTTGCTGGGCTCAGCTCCCCAGGACCCAGGCTTCCCCTTTGGAGGGGAGAGGGGAAAGTGAATAGCCTGGGAGGGCCCCAGAGGTTTTGACATCTGAGATTCTGGGAGGATAGTCTTTTCCCTGGCTTCTTCCTTTCTTGCTTTTTTTTTTTTTTTTTTTAGACAGAGTCTCACTTAGAGTGCTGTGGCAACATAGCTTACGGCAACCTCAAACTCTTAGGCTCAAGTGATTCTCTTGCCTCAGTCTCCTGAGTAGGTGGGACTATGGGTGCCTACCACAATCATGACCAGAGCTTTCTAAGGCCTGCGGGGCTACAGTTTCTGCTTCCCAGAGGCCAGCTCTGAAGCTCTGTTCCTGATGACCCATAAGCATAAATGCAGGACAGAGGTGAGGTTCCCTCCTGACCCATGCTCCAGGACTGGGGTCAGAGGGCAGCGAAGGGAGTACTGTCTTCTCAGTGTGGGGTGGGAGTGTACCTTGTGGTGGGTCCACAATCCACAGACATTTTTAGGAGACCCCTTCCTAATTGTTAAAAAATGTTTTTAATTTGTTTTCATTTTTTTTTTTAAATAAGCTTATTTTCATAAGCCACCAACCAAAAGCAGAGTGTTTGTTTGTTGAGGCACCCAGGACTATAGCCCAGGCTCTTGTGTGAGACCTTGGTGGTGGCCCACATGCAGAGAGAAAGACTGGGGACCTTCAGGATGAATAATCAGGGCACACAGACCCACAGAGGAGGTGTCTGAAAGACCTTCCAGGAGGTAGCCTTGACCCTGACCACCGTGAAACTGTCATCTCAGGCAGGACAAGGACATCTGCCCAGTAACTGCCTATCTAAACTTGGATTGGAGTCATCCTTATTTATTATCTTTTTTTTTTTTTTTTTTTTTTTTTGAGACAGAGTCTTACTATGTTGCTCTCCGTAGAGTGCTGTAGCGTCACAGCTCACAGTAACCTCAAACTTTTGGGGTTAGCAATTCTCCTGCCTCAGCCTCCCAACTAGCTGGGACTATAGGCATCCGCCACAATGCCCAGTTATTTTTTTGTTCCAGTTGTCATTGTTGTTTAGCAGGCCCTGGCCGGGGTTGTACCCACCAGCTTCGGTGTATGTGGCTGCTGCCCTAATCACTGCGCTATGGGTGCTGAGCCTATTATCTTTTTATCAAGGGTAATGATCTCAAAACAATTAAGTAATTCTTCTCATTTTCCCTTTAAAATCATCTCTCTCCTTTATTTTACTGGATATGTATTGCCATTGCAGTGCTCTATTCCTGAATAATGACATTTTCTTATAGGGAGACTGTTTGCTATGTAGTTTGGCATGAATAGTGTCCAGAGATGACACCTGCAGCAGGATTACTTTTAGATGGAATCAGGGATTCTTGGAACTGGCGTGCAATACTCATTTCAGTTCTCTGAGCTCTCTTTTCCGTGGCTTGCCTTCTTTTCTGGTGATTGTTCTCTGGGGCTAAATTTCCCTCTTTTTAGTAGACTTGACTTTATTTAAGGTCTGATTTGGATAAGGTCACTTTAAATAAAAGAGTTTATCTATTTATCTGTCTTTATTTTTTTGCATCTGTTGACTTCTATTGGTGGTGAGATGCACTCACTGTTTATGGTTTTATAGCCGAGATAAAAAGATACAAGTACTCAAAGGGCTTTCAAATCAATGACTTTGCAAATTACAACAGCTCCATGGCAACCAACACCCCAGACACTTTTGGGAAACATAAATTTAGGTTTGTCTGACTAACAATTAGAGTGATAGAATAGTTAATTAAAAAATGAATAGTCTAAAAAGATAAAGGACTAGATAAACATTTATAAAAGTTAGGCTTTCAGATTAAACAGGTCAAAATCTTGAACTCAGAGCAATAAAGTATCTCTGTCTGGTAAAAAATTTCACTTTGTTTGCCATACTGGGGCAAAAACGAAAAACAAAATACAAACCAATTACCCCACAAAACATTTGCTAAAATGCTTCTCTGACCAATCAAGTAAACCAGGCTGACAGAACCATAGACAGATTCAAGGATATGTGGAGATTTTGTTTTTCTTATACAATTCAGTCAATCTCAGCTAAAATGTAACATTAAAAATTTAACCCTAAACTCACTTGGAACTGAAACAAGACACAAAAGGGTAAAAGGGTTTTTTTAAAAATAAAACTTCTTTGGAAACTGTTTTACCCAAACTTTTGGTGAACAGCATTCACTGGATTACTGATCAGGGCAAATACAATTTAGCCAAGTGAACAAGTCTCAATTTTGTCAGAAGTATAATTTGGATCCAATTGTCTTTCATTAACTGGTGAGTTTGTATCTTTCACCACATCATGACGAACATTCACAAGTGAAAGCTATAGATCTTTATTTGTGTGTGTATACATGTTTGGGTGTGTTTTATGCATTCGTACATGTATTATGTTGTAAGTTGTGGAAAAACAACATGGAAAACCCTGACATTGCCAGAAATCCACTGGGGAGTTCTGTTTAGATCGCCTTAAATATTGAGTAATTAGTAATTAACCCAAATGCTCTTTTGTTCACTAGAATTAAGTAAATCTTTAATAAATAAGCTGGTGTTAAAATTACTGGTGTAATAAAATAAAAACGTCCTCAAAATTGCCAGCATACATTTTGCCCGGGTTTACTGGTAAGGTATTTTTATATTTGTTAAATATTTGAAGGTGTCAGGATTTGATGCAAGAGTTGTAAAACTTAGCCTACAAATAGAATGATCTTTGTTTAATTCTTTGACAAGCAAAACTAATTTAATATTGTTGATTTAATGAAACTATCTGCACCTTCTGAATTATCAGAAAAATTCCTATATTTCACTTTAAATTTCTTTCCTTTTTTTTTTTTTTTTTGAGACAGAGCCTCAAGCTGTTGCCCTGGGTAGAGTGCTGTAGCATCACAGCTCACAGCAACCTCAAACTCCTGGGCTCAAGCGATTCTCCTGTCTCTGCCTCCCAAGAAGCTGGGACTATAGGAACCCTCCACAACGCCCGCCTTTTATTTGGTTGCAGCTTTCATTGTTGTTTGGCAGTCTCGGGCTGGATTTGAACCCGCCAGCTCAGGTGTATGTGGCTGGCGGCTCAGCTGCTTGAGCCACAGGTGCCGAGTCCACTTTAAATTTCTTAATTAGGTAAATAAATACCTGATATTCACAGGCTGTAAAGATGATTGACAGCAAAATTATTTGAAAGGGCTCTAGCTTTGTCTAAAATCTCAGTTTTCTTAGGTGACCTCAGTAAATCACTAAAAATAAATCAGGTAAATGTCAATGAGATAAACTTTTTTTTTTTTTTTTTTTTTAGACAGAGCCTTAAGCTGTTGTCCTGGGTAGAGTGCTATGCCATCATAGCACACAGCAACCTCAAACTCCCAGGCTCAAGAGAGTCTCCTATCTCTGCCTCCCAAGTAGCTGGGACTACAGGTGCCCGCCACAATGCCTGGCTATTTTTTGATTGCTGCTGTCATTGTTTTTGGTGGTCCCAGGCTGGATTCGAACCTGCCAGCTCAGGTGTATGTGGCTGGCGCCTTAGCCGCTTGTGCCACAGGCGCCGAGTTGAGATAAACATTTATAAAGGAATTTTTCATGTAATTTGAAATCTTAAAGTTATGTTAAATTAATAATACTCATTAAATATCAAAGTCATTTCCAAATAAGAGTTTTAAAAAAACAAATTTCTTAACATTATACGTTTATTCCTGGCTTCTTAGATTTCTATAAAAAGACTAAATATATTTTTTTTTATTAAAACACATAAAAATAATGGGTAAACCTAATTCAAAAATTATAAAATGGTTCTCATCTATAAAATACCAATATGTGACAGAATTAATAATTGCTTATCGAAAACCTAGGTTACCAAGAGTTAAAATTCTAATTAATATATATAATTCTCTATATAAAATGTGCCAAAAATAAGCTATTTTTGATGTGCAAAATTATAAAAAGGTATTTCAATGGTTCTTTACTAATAAAAAAGGATAATTTGGGGCAACTCCATGGTTATTTAAAGGTTGTTTCAAAAATAGATTTAGAAAAAAAATAAAAAAACAAGAGAGAAAGGAACCAGTAAGTATGAGAGAGAGATGTGTAGAAAAGCAATGTTTTTCTCCAGTATAATTTGATTTTGTAATCTCGACTTTTTTTGATTTGTCTGAATTGTTCCACGTAATCAGGAAACTTTATGTTCTTTTACTTTTTCTCAGAGCCATGTATGGCCCTGCTCAAGCACTCATTTCTCCTGTATAAATTGGGAGTACACTCATAACCTTGGACATAGTCTTCTTATGTCTAATTAAATGTAAGTATGCTTTCAGCAGGTGCAAATTCCAGAATCTAAATAGACTTCCCTGAAGAAGTAGTTATGTTGCAAGAAGTTTTTATGTTGCAAGGAGTTTTTCTTTACGTTTTTTGTTAACAAGACACATTTATGTTTTGTTAAAGATAATTTCCTATGTCTTTATTAGACTTTTGGTTACTTAAGAAAACTGAGTGTAGGAAGGGTTAAGGTTTTTAAATTCATGTAAATTTCTGTATTGCTTTTGAAGTCTTTTGATTATCACTCTGATTAAATGATAATCATTACTTCGCAGTAATCTGTGACTCTATTTTTTTTGCGGTTTTTGGCCAGGTTTGTGTTTGAACCCACCACCTCTGGCATATAGGGCCGGCTCCCTACTCCCTTGAGCCACAGGTGCTGCCCCTGTGATTCTATTTTAATCAAGTGTTTTGAATCTTTTGGTATCTTTGGCAGCCTTCTCCAGGATAAAAATTCTAAACTTAGCCTTTTGAACTAGAATTAACTTTGAGATTTCCGGTTGGGCCACTGGAGAACCTCAAAACAGTACCTTTCAGCTGGGCGTGGTGGCTCACACCTGTAATCTTAGAACTCTGGGGGGCCCAGGCGGTGGATCACTTGAGCTCAGGAGTTCCAGATTAGCCTGAGCAATAGCAAGACCCCATCTCTACTAAAAATAGAAAAAATGAGGCAAGAGAATCACTTAAGCCCAAGAACTTGAGGTTGCTGTGAGCTGTAATGCCATAGCACTCTAGTCAGAGTGCTAGCATGAGACTCCATCTCAAAACAAAGCACAAAAATTTAAAAAACACCTATTTTTCATTTTGCATAGATATTTGGTGATTAGGCTTATTTGGTAAATTATATGACAAGCATTGTCAAATGACAAGCAATGTTAGATTTTTTAGTTACATTTCTGGGTATGTTATTTATATGACTGATTCACAATTATACAAATTCATAAAAGTTTTAGTTATCAGTCACAAATTTGGTTATTACGTTAAATCCTTTTGTATGGCTATGTTATTAATGTGAATATTCTTTTTTTTTTTTTTTCTTTTTTGTGGTTTTTGGCTGGGGCTGGGTTTGAACCCACCACCTCCAGCATATGGGACTGGCGCCCTATCCCTTTGAGCCACAGGGGCCGCTCTAATGTGAGTAGTCTAATGATTATGTGAAATTTATAAAGTTCTGATGATCCTGATGTGATACCTGATAAGTCATGATTCTGGCTGATATTTTAAAATCTTGCATCTAATAGAAATAACTAAATTTCCTTGTCAATTGTGAACTTTCGTCAGATTTTTAACCATGGCTAATTCTAAGTTTTTGTGATCCACAGTTTGTGTTTCGAATTCTACTCTAAAGCATTTGAAATCAGCTGTAGCCCAAAATTAATTTTCATGGAAAAACTTTAATAAGTATGCTTGAACACAGATTTGTTATAACTTTAAGATCAATGGGCTAAATACAAATTTCCAGAATTCTGATAAACAAACTAATGAGTTCATGAAAATGCCAATCAAAATTCAGGAGAACAAAAGTTAATTATATGAGCTTGAGTAACTGATGAAGATAATATTTTCTTGACTTTAAAACATTATTGGTTCTTTACTTAAATGTTCTTTTTTTTTCAAGCTTAAGAAAATTTTCTTTCCGAAGCTATGTGTAGTTTACCCCAATTTGGTAAAGTGTACTTTTGAGAATAAAAATGGAAGTATTTGCTTCTTCTCTTTCCTTGGTTCTTCCAAAATGTTCATGAATATTCTTAATTTTTATGACTACGGTCATTTGCATAATTTCAATAAAACTCTGCTCTCTCTTTATAAGAGGGTATATAGTTGGAGACATTGATTAAAGTATTAATGATTTTACTGAAATATTATATTATGAGTGCACATGAAATGCCTGGTTTTAAGGGTTTCCAGTCTTACAATGAGTAAGTAAAAATTATCACTTTCTAGCAGGCATAAAATCTTAAGACTATAAGTAAAATACAAAGTTTTCCTTCATCTGTTTTTAGCCTTAAGAGGTTTTAAATTGGAGATTCTTATGTCATCAATGCAGAGAGAAAAAGTTATGCTTCTAAAAAAAGTCTGTTAACACACCTGTTATTACGTCGTGCAGTCCTGTGCATACTTTTGAAGTTCTTATCTACCTAGAGACTAGACTGGAACCTGAATTTTCCTCTATTCCTCCAATCCAACCTTCTTCCATGGAATTAATAAAAATGAGAAACTGTTCCTAAAGCCCTATAAACTGACACCAGATCCATTTTAAGAAGCCTTGTGTCACACAAAAATTCACCAAAGCATTTTATGTCATAATCAGTGACAAATTGCAAACCAGAATGAAAAATCTACCTTTTCACACTGTAGACTGTTTTTCCCAAGACATTAGAACAAGACTCCACATCATAATGAGACATTTATACCCTTTGAAACTACTTTTTTCACTTAGGCAGGATAACATTGCATCTGAAATTTCATAACCAGTATCTTTTGCTGGTAAGTTCAACAGAACTTGACCTAAGAGGTTCTTTGTTATCCATTGGTTAACTGAGATAATATCTTTAGTATTATCAATTCTACACTCGGATGCATTCTTATGGGAAAGTTGAGACCTATATACACCAAATAAGATACCAGGCCACACAGTTACAACAGATCTAACCTAATTCCCTAAGTTCATTTGATCCATTCAGTTGGTTGTCTTTAAGCCTAAATTCATGGTTCAAAACTATTATGCAAACTGAGAATATAAGTTCACTTTGTATTTTCCCTTTTTAAACTTTCTCTATGTTACTTGTTAAATTTTTGCAGAAGTACAACTTGTAGCACAATAGTGCTGGCCAGGAACCTTGAGATAACAGAAAAAGACTATGGGACAAAATTGCACTTAACAATGGACTTCAGGTAGATTTGGCCTGAGAGCCACTCTTCATCCTTTCTAGATGCTCAAATGTGGCCAGAAGGGTTTGACGTGCACTCTGAGATGCCAATCACTCCCTCCAACAGAGGATGAGGCCAGCACCAGGACTAGTCCATCCCAACTCTGAAAGATAATCAAAACCTAAATACAAGAGAGAGCTGGGATGCTTTCAGAGAAAGGTCTTACTCAAAAGGGAGAAATAGGAAAGTCGTCAGAATCAAAATGGAGTCATATGTGTTAAAACACAAAACCCAAACCAAAAAACCTGACAAACTGAGCCGAGGAAGTCTATGAAGAGAGGATTCTCATGCTTATATATATAATAGCAAAACTATCAAAAAAGCCTCTGTAAAAACCACAATATTGCACAAAGGCCACTGCAAACTTGTACAAAAAAATACTTGTACAAGGGTACATATGAAACTTAGTAAATGTAGAATATAAATGTCTTAACACAATAACTAAGAAAACGTCAGGAAGGCTATGTTAACCAGTGTGATGAAAATATGTTAAATGGTCTATAAAACCAGTGTATGGTGCCCCATGATCGCATTAATGTACACAGCTATGATTTAATAAAAAAAAAATACTTGTGCAAGGACATCTGCTCAGCAAATGCTGGTTCATCATCAGATTGGTTTTTCCCATGTTATTGATCTTTGTAGACAAGGATAATGAGCTCAAAAAATGAGGTAATCCTCCTCATTTTTACTCTAAAAGCTTCTGTCTGTCTTTATCTCCCTGAACATGCACATATTTCTTTACCGCATGCTCTTTTCCTGAATAAACAGAGCCTCTCTTTGTTTGTTACTTAGGTCACCTTATACAAAAAAGTTACACCGAGGCTGTTTTGAGAATACAGGGAGATAGTGTGCCTAAAACCCTTGGCACAGTATCTGACGTAAGAAGTGCTCAATAAACATTAGCTCTTCCTAGGGAGAGGTTGCTCAGTCCTTAAGCCACTCTTGAGAAAATATTTCAAAAAAAACCAAACCTAATTCCATTAGACCATCCACACAGCTCTGCTGAATGGGAATGTGGCAATGACAGCTCCTGCCCCATTCTCTGTACACATGGAAAGGAGGGAAGATGGAAAACAAGCTCCCTGGGGGTGGGGTGGGGAGGTCATTCTGGGTTCAGCAGATGGCTTTGGAACAAGATATCATGGAACACAATTTAATCAGATCAGATGAATGTACCAACAGGCCAAATGAAAAGCTGAGGAGGGTGCGGGGAGTCCAGCTGTGCCCCAGGCACCTGGTGCTGGGAGAACACCCACCTCAGCATTGGGCACACTGGACTGCGTACTTCCTTAGTCATTCCCTTTTTGCAAAAATATACTTGATGCCTGTCAAATGCCAAATAATAGGAGATTTTATAAAAAGCATGAAGTCCTTCCAACTGCTTGATGCATGCAATAGTGCTTAGTGCAACTACAGTATTGGCTCCATTTTACAGCAGGGAAAGTAGAGGCTCAGAATAGAACACTCATCTGGTCAAGGAGACATACACAATGTATGCCTCAGCCAGGATTCCAGGGCCCGGGCCTGGTGGCTGGCATCCTCTATCAAGGTCAACACATAATCCTGGGTAAGCTACTGATACACCTGGCCAGGCTCAGACCACTGCCCCCCCTCCCCCCCCCATTGTTTCACTTCTCAGGAGCAGATGAGAAGTCTTAGGGTTCTCAGCTCTCAAGGAAAGAGAGAGCTGGGTACATATAGCTGTGAGACAGACCCAACACAAACTAGCCTTGCTGGGATGCCCTGATCAGAGATGCTCCTGTGGCACTGAGGGGGTTATTTTTTCCCCACTGTGCAGATGAAGGGACAGGTGGTCTGGCTCCATCCATTTATCTTCACTGCTCATCACCCCATCCTCTCCTCCTGCCCCAGTATCCACATGGAATGGGCAGCAAGAGCCAGAGGCTTGGCTGGCTGTGGGGAAAGGCGGTGTTGTATGGGAAATGTGTGACTCAGAGTCAACAAGGGGACAACTTACCAACAACTTTGTCCTCACCAAACGTGAATCTGCAAATAACTTCGTCCTGCCCCTTTGTATTCTGAAAACCTTTTCCACGAATAATCAGCTCATAGGGTTCTGCAAAGGCAACATTCAGACGTCTGAGTGAGGACGGGTGGAGAGCTGTGTGTGCTCTGAGCTCATCGTGTGAGCTGGTGACAGTCCACCCCCAAACCAGATTGGCAGGAGCCTCCTACAAAGAAGCAGCTGTGTCTCAGCCAACATTTGTGTGTGCTCGGGGCCAAGTCCTCATCTGGTGTCACTAAAGGTCCATGAGGTAGTAGCTGGGCCTTGAGGACTCACAGGCTCTCCCCAACCCTCTCTGGCCCAAGAAACCCGTGAAAGGCAGCTACACAGTGGCAGACTCAGCTGGAGCTTCCCTGCTCTGGGTCTCCGATGTGCTGCCTTAGGCCACAGAGGAGCAGGCCTGTGCTTGGCCATGCCCTCTGCCCTGTAAGACATGAGAGGACCTAGGACAAGGCTGGGTGAAGACATGGCTTCTGAGCTGGGCACCCCTGCTGGATGTCTGCGGGGCTGCTGGACGTGTGGGAGTCTGTCTTTCTGTTGTTCTATGTGTCCGTGGCAGGTTGGAGACCACAAGGCAGGGCAGAACGCAGGGGCAGGGCTAGGAGATTCCATCCCAGAAGGCCTGTCTAGCAGCAGTTCCAGAGACCTACAGATGCTTTCTCACCCCCTGTCTTTTTTGGGCTGGCCAAGAGCCACACCCAAGCACCCTGGGGTTCAGCAAGCATTTTTTCCACCAGTGGGGCTCCTGTCCTTGCAGCAAGCCCCACAGGGATGCAGGGAGGTGCTGAGGGGACTGGTGGAGGAGTGGCCTGTGTTCCTGTAGAACTGCAAGCCGCTTGAGTGCACTTGCCTCTCCCCGGCCCAGGCTGCTTCATCCCCATCCCTGACGAGGCCTGAGGTACACTTCCTCTGGGCCCATGTCCAGTCTTCCTGTGGCACTGTGCCCTCCAGGCAGAGGCTGTAGAGCCTTTGCCATGGAGAAAATACCGACTCTTGTCTGTGGGCAAAACTGGTCTGTTGACATGCTTTGTCAGGTCTTCAAGTGTTTTCAAAAATGGGAGTGCATGCTAAAAGCCTGAACATTTCCCCTAATAATCTAGATTTCTAGCTTTCTTGGAAAACAGAGATGGTGGGCATCCATGGATTTGCATTCTTCCCTGTCAACCACTGGCTGGGGCCCAGGGACACAGCCCTCCTCAGATGGGGGAGTTGGAGTGACCACCTTCACTCCAAGGCCCCACAGGGACAGCTGACTCCATCTTGTCTGAGCCTGGGTTTCCTTTTGCTCCTGGTGTCTTCTTGACCCCATGGGCACCTACCTGATGGCCAGACTCTGCTCTGGGAGACACCTGAGTCATGTGGGGGACCCTGGGGCTTGGAGAGAGAACAGGAAAGGCTACCTTGGTGCCCTGCTCTGAGCTGCCAGGAGTGGGTCCCCCTCAGGGAAGGCATTGGGCCCTCTTCTACACACTGCAGTCAACAGCAGATGAATCTGAACCTGATGCTACCAAGCTATGTCCTCCATGACTTCACAGCTCCAACTTCGAAGGGGCTGGGCACTGGACTATGCACAGGGCTGGACATGTATCCTAGAAGGAGTCGCTGGGCCTGTTTCTTGCACCCTTTTACTCTCCCAGTGGCCACCCTGAGCAGAGCAGAGGGCTGCCTCTCAGCCTCCTGGAAGGGTAGTTTACATTGTACATTCTAGATTCAGAAATATGTATTGCACCCAAGTTTTTTTTTCAAGGTGTATGGATGACAAAAGAGAGAGTTGAAATAAAAGAAGCACTGTCATTCATCATTAAATGCTGGTAGTAGATAGAGGGGCATTCATTTTAAAACACCTTTCAATCTGCTGTAGGTTTGAAAATTTCCATGATATGGTTCGGTGCCCATAGCTCAGTGGTTAGGGTGCCAGCCACATACACTGGAGCTGATGGGTTTGAAATCAGCCCAGGTCTGCTAAACAACAACAACAACAACAACAACAACAAAAATAGCCAGGAATTGTGGCAGGTGCCTGTAGTCCCACCTACTTGGGAGGCTGAGGCAAGAGAATTGCTTAAGCCCAAGAATTGGAGGTTGCTGTGAGCTGCGATGACATGGCACTCTACCCGGGGCAATATAGTGAGACCCTGCCTCAAAAAAAAGAAAGAAAATTTCCATAATAAAAGGTTGGAAGAAAAACAAATAATTGAAGGAGAAAATTATGCAGAAGACACAGACAACTGCAACTCATGGTATATCCTTGGTGACAGGTGACTTACGAGAAGGTCAGACCTAGACCAAAGGCTGCAGGAAGTCAGAGGGATCGTCAATCAGGGAAGGCTTCCATGGTGAGGCATCCTATGAATGGAGCCTCAAGAGATGAGTTGACTCAGTCTTTGAAGTTGAGGTCAGGCCTGAGGCAGGGAGGCCAGTGGGGGCCTCCACGCTGGAGCCTGGATAGTCTGCCTTCCCCTGGCCTCCCTTTCTAGGCTCCTGGTGCAGTCCCTGGTTCTCAGAGATAGCCTTGTGCAATGGCTTATTCTACTCCATGTGGGGTCAGGAGCCTGCCTTGGGTTTTCCCTCCATGGAACTGTCGCCCTGTGCAGGGCAGTTTTGGATAAATCAGTTGACAGGCAAAGGTTGGGAGCACCAGCCACAAGGGCAGAGGCAGTGAGCTGAGCTAGTGGGCAGAGGCACCTGTCACCTTAACTCAGCTGCTGCAAGGGAGGAGTGACAACTCACATCCTCACCTGGCCTTGACAGAGCTGCTCCGATGCCACAGCAGGGGGACTCTCTATTCCCAGCACTGTAGCCCCTGCCCATCCCCACTCCTTGCACAGCACGGGGACAGGGACCAGCGTTCAGGGCCAATGATGGAAATATCAGCACCAGCTACTGCTGCTCGGTTCCTGTGCCAGCCTCTACACACCCCACAGCCTGTACATCTCATGACACCTGGGGCAGCATCATTTCTGCTAGGGGAGGCTGAGCTGGAGCTCACAGGCATCTGGCCATTTGCTCCAGGCTGCACGCCCATGGGTGCAGAAGTCATGCTTACGCCTAGTCTATCTGTCCCCACAGCCTAATAAAAGGTTTTCTTAGAGTTGAGAACACAGGGGCAGAACCTGTGGCTGGCCTGGAGCCAGCTGCACCCCGCTGAGCACTGTTCCTGCAGAGGAAGGACACCCAGGGCAGCCATAGTTGTACAGAAGCTGGTGATTAGGGATGCAGCCAGCACCCACAGAGGTCAGTGTTCAGAGCAGGTGTTGCCTTCTTAGACAACACCACACTGATGCAGAGACCTCAGTGGTTGCCAAGACATCCTTGTCACATTCCCAGCCTCAGGGACAGGCACTGGGACGTAACCCTTGGGGTGTGAGCCCTGAGAGTCCGTGTAGAGGCCGGTGGCAGGCAATAGTATGGGTCCCAGTTCCCCGTGAAATGTGGGATGTGGGCCTGTGCTCGCTTACTTCTCTTCACTCTCTGAGATAACTGCCTGGTTTCTCCCCCAACTTTGTTGATGAGGTGACAGACATATCTCAGATCCTGAATCAGCCTGGGCTCTGGGCTGAGCCCTGATGGCTCCTGACTCGCGGCCTGTTTATATGCTGCTCGGTTCGGGTACCTAGTGTTTCTGTGGCAGCTTGTATTTCCCCTGACAAGTTGTATTTCTTGCTGTATAAAGAATTATATAATTTATTAAACTTATTGTTAAGAGATAAACAGTAATTGCACACACACCCCTACACGATCACCCCAGCATCTGCCCCCCACATGCTGGGCACACGCACAGACCCACACACGACGAGTCCCTAAGCCTTACATGTCCACACACTCACCCCACACGTACTGCACATACACAGCACATTCATTCTCCGCACACATATCTTGCCTCTAAGCACAGCACACAAATACGTACAACCCATACTCACAAACATGCTGACACACTCACACATACCCATCTGCCCACAGCAGTGACACCTGAGCTCTTACCTCCCTTACATGCGGTGGTAGGCTCCACAGATGTGATTTCAATACAGGTCTTTGAAGTGAGCTGGAACAGATGGGGGGGTGGGGGGCAGTGTTCAGAGTGTGAGACTTGGGGTGGTGGTGCCTGGTCGCCCCACCCCATGCATAGCAGCACCTCTCACCTCATCAACGATGCCTCTCATGGCTTTGAAGCCATTGTCTACTCCGAATACATGGTCTTCGCTGTCTGCGATTTCTTTTATCTACAGAGAGGGGAGGAGGCTTAGATTTGCCAGCCAGGGGGAGAGGGTATAGCAGGTCTTTAGGCTCAGGAGACAGTGTCTTGCCCTCATATCATGGGAACAGTAGGACAGCAGACTCTTAGGGCAGCCCCTGGCCTGGTCAGAAGTCTCAGGGAGAATAGGACTTGGCACCCTCCCCTCACTGTGGGAGGATTTACAAAACCTGTTGTTAATGAATTCTGCAGTGGCCATTGTTTGGCCCAAATCACATGGAAAAGATTAGAAGAGCATCTTTTGGGTGGCCCTGAAAAACCACCCATGATAACTTCCTCTAACTAGGTGCAAGACTGGCATACAGTTACCTGATCTGAATTACCTGATCACTGTCATAGTCGGCCACGCCCACAGTGTAAATACTTGCCCCCAAACCCCGAGCCTTCTCAGCCTAAGAGAAAGAAGGCATTGAGTGTAAATCACCAAATATGGAGAGCAAATTCTGGTAACGGTGGACTTGACTCACTTCAACTAGAGTCTCCTGCATTGCATGTGGCATCAGTGTTCCATCAGTCACAGCGATAATCATGTTGGTAACTTTTCCATCTGCAGGAGAAGCCAGGAGTGGCCATGTCGGCACGGGCACCAGGACTGACTTCCAGAAGCTCCAGGAATGCCCCAGGCTGCCAGGGCCAAAGCACTGCCCACTTCAGGACACAGCCAGGTGCTCCCCACCCCTTACTTCCTGGGGAGAGGCTGCCCAGACCCGAGTACCTGCCACCCAGACACTCCTAGAGTGAGAAGGGCCTCAGCCCAGGACCCATTTTACAGATGGGGGGACTGAGGGGGTCCAGGCCCTTCCTAGCAGACTGCCTGGCCTCTCCCTAACCACCAGAGAGGACATCCTTTGCCTGAGGGCAGCTTCAGCTGTTATTCCACATGCATGAGCCTGTGGGATGTGGGCCTGTGTCTGGGTGGAGGGGGATCAGCTAGACCCTCCTGTGAAAAGCAGCCTCAGGTGGCTACATGGGATCAGTCCTGCTCCCAACAGAGCCTGGAGCACTCCTGCTGGCAGCACTGGGCCCAGGGGTTCAGATCTCCATGTTAGAGCCCCCTGGGCAAGGGTTACCGTGCCCACCTGCCACTTTTCCCACCAGGCCCTCCTGACAAGAGCTGCAACCCCAAATTGTGGGGTGCAAGGGATCGGCTGGACCCTGGATGGCCTTTTGCACCATCTGAGACACAGTTCTGGGATGTAAGTCAGCAGGAGGGGACACTGAACAGGAGGAGGACCAAGGTGAGCCCCTGAGGGGGAAGCCGGCTATTCTCTCAGGCTCTGGGCTTCCTCTTTTCCTTCCCCACAGCCCAACTGTAAGGCCAACCCCTCACTTTTACCAAGAATCAGGAGGAGCACACACATGTGATCTCAGGGGGCTCTTAGGACACCCTGGACCAGAGATGTTCAAGCTCACTGCATAGGGAGGAGTCTGGAGCTCAGAGCCACGTGCCCCCCAAGCCACCGGAATCTTCACACAGACCTCCCTGAGGCCAGTCTGTCCCCCATATCTGACCACTCTGCAGTCAGCAGACCCTTACCTACAGCACTGACTTGTTTTATCTGCTGAATTGCCTGCAAGAAAATGAAGAAATATGGCGATGGAAAATGAGGTGAGCCCAGTAATGATCTAAGACTGTCAACTAGACAGGTTCTCTGAGATCCTGTGCTCTGTACCTTTTTAAATCCATACTGCATGAATGTGTGCCCCTCAGGTACTAATCTCTGCAGTCTTGAAAGACCCTTCCTTATGTCATCTCTGAAAGACATTTAAAAAAAGAGAGGTTGAGGTAGACAGGTTTGACTCCTAAAAATGGCTCCCAACCTATGCTGGAGCCATTGTCCACTATGCTCAGACACCTGGATGGGGGAGGGCTCTGGGTAGGAGATGTGTCCTTCCCATTCCTCACTGTGACTCTGACAGATTTCATGGTCTTTTGAGCTCATCACTGTCTCAGGGAATGCAGGCCTTGGGAACATCACCAAGGGCCTGCCTGGACCATCTGTGGTGAATGTGAGTGTTCCCTAAGGATGTGTAACTGCTAGCCAGGCCCTCCCTAGGGACCAGTTGTCCTATCCCTGACCCAAACCCTAACTTTAACCTTAACCCTAACCCAGAGATCTGCAGCTGCCAGCCAGGGCCTACCCATGGGCCAGCATCACCATCCCTGCTCTAACCTAACCCTGAACCCAGGCCGCCTCCCTGGAAGGTGAAGTATGGCAAAGGTCACCTGCTAAGGTCTCAGGCCTGCACCCATCCCCCATGGCCCCAGACCCTTGGCCCTGACTCAACATCCCCCAACCCTTTATCCTGCCAAAGGAAGCATCAAGTCTTACTTAGAGGGCTAGGGCTCCCTGACTTTCTGTGTTCCTGAAACAAAAAGATCAAAGGCTGGGAGGAGCATTCTGAAGGCTGTGCATGAGGGCAGCTGAGCAATGATCCCCAGGCTGACTGGGGATGCAGCCTGCCAGCCACTGTTAAAACAGATAGGACAGTTTGGAGTACGTGGGGCTGGTTCTTGTGGCAGGTCTGGGACAGGCGAAAAGGGCCCAGGGTCAGGCTAATGCAATGTGACAGGCTGAGCCAGCAGGGCAATGCTGAGCACAGTGTGGATCCTGAAGGTCACTTCACACTGCAGGCAGAAACCAGTCAAGGGGGCAGGTCTGGGAGCCCAGCTCAGTGGGAGGTAGCCAGGTCCTGGTGTGCCCAGGGAAGGCCATATCAGGTCCTGCCCAGCCCAACCCTACTGTCACTCTGGCCACCACCATGGTCCCTCCCCATGCACTTATATCTTCCCTTATATCAGGTCCACTATGTCTCCCAAATCCACAGCACAGAACACACATACCCTACCTTCCCCCCCCCCCCCAGGCCGGTGGAGCAGCATCCTTGCCTTACTCCCCATGTAAGCTGCCTGAGGGGTCCAGGCACCTCTCTAGCGCTCAGCATCCTCACCTCCCTTCTGTGTTGCACCTGTTCTGCTCCCAGATCCAGGTGTGAGCATTCCAAAAGATCCTTCACCTTCCAGCCCATCTGGAACCCCTTAGGGCTGCCTCTAGGTCTGGGCACCCTAATGACCCCTCCAGTCCCCCAGGCACATGCTCCCTGTGCCTTTCTCCCAAACCTGAGCCCACCTGGTGCTCTGGACCCACCCATGGGCTCCCCTATCTGGGACCCACCTAGGGGACCAAGCTCTTATGCACTAAAGCCCCCAGTACCATCCCTTGCTCAGCCCCTGTCTCCTGCCCCCACTGGCCTGGGCAGACGGGAACAGACACAGAGCAGTGCCCAGCATAGCTTGTGTTCACCAGGACCCACACACCTGCTTCACCAGGCCCTGGGCCATGAATCCTCACAGCCACTGCCCAGGAGACGAGGCAGGACAGAGCGCAGATACAGAGGGTGGGAGACCAGGAACTCTGGAGCACAGGGCTCTGCAGGTCTAGTGCAGCCAGAGGTCAGAGGTCACTGGGGAGCCAGAGCTAGGGTCAGGGGTGAGGACACTGAGGGGCACTCTGGGAAACTTACCATGTTTACTGGAAGGCTTCCCATGCAGTCTTGGGGAATCCCTCAGTTTTCTGGAGCTCCCAGTCACCTAGCCCACCAGGACTCCCTTGGGGAATTCAAAGTCAAAGATTCCTACCTGTCTCCGGTGAGTGGCAAAATGATTTCAGCACCAGTAGAGTAGGTGATGAGGGAAATTCGTGTATTTGGGCTGGGGAGGAAATACATGTTGGTGAGGAGCTCTGTGCACAAGCTCAAGTGGGCATCAGCAAGCTTCTAGGGAGGGGTCGAACACCCAACCTCCGGCCCCCTCCCCAGCTCTTCCACACTGGGGTTTGTGGGACATGGAAACAGGAGAATTGATAAAGAAATCTGAGGCCTCTGGAGAGGTGGGCACCCTGGGAGAGAGGGTGTCAGGACGGCATCCTGCTCCATCTCTCACTCCCAGCATCCCAAATACACACATGTACCCACATAACCCATGTGAGCACCCAGGAAGAGAGACCACAGACACACACCCCTCCATGAGGGCCCCCTCCCACTGGCCTCTTTTCTATTGGAAAACTCTTGGTCTCTTAACCCTGCTCTCCCTACCCCTCATCTCAAAGAAATCATCCTGCCTCCTGGCAGCCATGTACACCACCTCCCTGTCCTCTCCTGGCCACTGCCTCCCTGCCTCTGACCCTCAGTGCCTCTCAGGGAAGCTGATGCTACACATCCCCAGTTCAGCTCCCCCAGCTCCTGCTCTTGTCCCCACCCACGTCACCCACAGCTATCAGACCTTACTCCCTGGGGCACATCCTTGATGATGTCACCCCCCCTGCCCAAGAACCTTCTAGGGCTCCCTGTGGCTTCCCAGCAGAAATCCAAAGCCCTGGACCTGGCACCAGGGGCCTTGATGGTCCTGCCCCCAAGCTGACCTGCCCAGCCTCAGGCTCCAGCCTTCCTCTGAGTTGACCCCTGACCCCAGACAAGCCAGACCACTCACTGTACCACAGGTCACCCACATGATTCCTGTTGCCCTGTCTTCTCCAGCCTACAAGACCCAGTTCAAAGTTCCACACCCCCTGGGAAGC
>CAUYPK010152872.1:0-79410 GCA_963574355.1 Loris lydekkerianus
AGGGCCAAGGAAGGGGAAGGGAGGGGGGAGGTTTTGGTGGAGGGAGGGTAATGGGTGGGGCCACATCTATGGTGCATCTTAGAATGGGTACAGGCGATTGCACTAATGTACACAGCTATGATTTAACAATAAAAAAAAAAAGTAAAAATTTTTAGATTTTAAAAAATAAATTGTTGGAAGTCTTACTAAAAGCTCAATATCCTATATAAGAGGCATAATTACTTCTTGCCATATAAAAGAACATTAGTTGTTAAAAAGAAATCTATAGCTCTACACAGCAATATTCTGTTCTCTGTTCCCATCTTCCTAATTCTTTTAATACTTCCTCTCCCTGGAAGCAAAGCAGTGCTGAAAAGCAGGCATAATCACATTTTAACAGGTTATGGTTCCCCTGCTAACTGGAAAGAAAGGAAACCTTTCTGTTTTTATGAGTCTATAAACAGATATTAAATGTTTCCTAACCAAAAGCACTGATTCATACAGCCAGTGAATGAAAAGGCACTGATTCATATAACTCAAGAAGCAAGGTTTAGTATAATACTTGACCACAGGCCTGGTCTGGTGCCCCACTGTTTTTTAAACATTTTTATTTATTCAAGATCAAAAAGTTGCAAGAAATCGATGAACTGGTAATTCATAGCATGCCTTAATTGTCCAGTATAGATGTTCCTCTACTTATGATGAGATTACTTCCTGAGAAACCTTTTGTAAGTTGGAAGTATCGTTAAGTTGAAAATGCAATTAATACACCTAACCTCCCAGACATCATAACTTAGCCTAGCTTTTCTTAAATGTGTTCAGAACACTTACCTTGGCCCCTAGTTGGGCAAAATCATGATCACATGACTGGCTGGGAGGTGAGAAGATTATCATGCAGCATATGGAAAATATCAAAATTCAATATTTGAAGTACAGTTTTTCCTGAATGTACACTGCTTTCATCTCACTGTAAAGTCAAAAATCATAAGATGAACCACTATAAATCAGGCACCACCTATAATTAAAAATCTCAGTGTCCACAGGATGTGTCGTTTTTGTATTTCCAAGAATGGGAAGTGGTTGAGCCATGTGTCTGTCATGTGTCCGTCCTGGACAGCCACAGCAAAGCCACTTGAGGCAGATCTTCTGGGTTCACGGACAAGTCAGCAGAGTGGCCTTGTCATCAAACAGAGTGAACAAGACCACTCACAAGGACAGGGGAGGGTACTACTCCCTTTTCATGACTAGACAAGGGAGATACATTTGCAATAAGGATAAAAGCTTCTAGAATCCCTTTTCTTTTGACCCAATTTTGGGGTTTTTTATATTTATTTATTTATTTATTTATTTTGAGATAGAGTCTCAAAAAAAGTCTCTTGCCCTGGGTAGAGTGCCATAGCATCATATCTCACAGCAACCTCAAACTCTTGGGCTCAAGTGATCCTCTTGCCTCAGCCTCCCGAGTAGCTGGGAATATACAATTTTGACTCTGATAGCTAAGGATATGTTCTCACCAGAAAGGAGACCTGGAGTCTGAGGCTTTAACACAAAAACCTATAAAAAAAAGACTTTAAACTGAAAACATCCAAACAATTGGCAGCCACAGGAAGTTATCTGAATTTCAGCAGATCATCTGGAAAACACAGCCACCCTTCAAACTCCTCCAAGGGACTTTCCTGGTTAGGAAGACTGACCTTAGCACCCGGGAATAAGAATTCAGCTGCCATTAGCATCAAAAACCCAACAGAGCCTTCCATACTTTCCCACAGAAGCAATAAAACCTTTTTAGTTACATTGATACATAAACCTAGTGATTCACTCATTACTTGAGTATTCCAGCCTATGCATGTCAGTAAAACTTATCTTTTCTCCTGGTGATCTGATCTTAATTCACACCTTCCACCTCTCCTGCCACCATGCAAACCTAAGGGGGAAAGTTTCTCTCCATGTAGATCCCAAAGACAGAAACATTCAGAAGTACAAACCCAAGATGAAAGAGAAAATCTAGAGTTTTACACGGATGGGATTTTGGTCAAGCTGGTGTGTGGCTGCCCCTGAAGCTTCTGCAATCTGCAATCCCAGCCATGTGGGTGTGGAGACTCCACCCTGGGCCAGTAGCTGAGCTTACGAATGTACTGAAGGGATGTGACATCATTAGGCCAACACCCGGGTACTGTGTGGCCTGTGCGAGAATCTACATCAGATGAGGCCTCTGGTTCTGTCTCTTCCTGGCATCCTAAAGCAAATCTTAACCTGCACCAGGTAAACTGCAAGGAGCAGAGCTGAGGAAATAGATTATTAGCTGACTTTCCAGTTAATGTATTTACAAGAATGTTCAGAAAACTGAAATGAAAAAGGAAAGAAGAGTAACCAAATTTGTATTTCAATAAACCTAAATGGAGAGGAGAGAAAAAAGAAACAAACATCGTTTTAAAACTTCCTATTGCTTAGATACAGAGGGGAAAAGAAACGAATAGTTACAGATAATCTATGTAAATATATTGGTTGCCTAAATTCTTGAGTTGGCTCCCCACAATCTGTTTCTCCTTCAACATTCTGCCTTTCAGGAAATAGTACTACTTGAATAATCAGGGAATCATTTCTAATAGCTTTTTTTTTTTTTTTTTTTTTTTCTCAAATTTAATCTTGAACACTCCTTTTCAAGGCTCCTAAGTATCCCTCCCAAATCTGGCTTCTCGTTTGACCTGCACAGCCACCATCACTTCGGCCAGGACGGCTCTGGTAGCCTCCTCAATGATCCCCTGCACTTCCATCCACTTCCAATTCCACACACTCCAGAGGACTTTTACAATATCTTATGATTTCCCCGCTTAGGATCCCTCAGTGGATTGCTTCTGTTCTCAGAGTCCTTCTAATAACCTTATTTATTACTTTTCAGCCACTGAGGTCTTCCTTGAAAGGTTCAGGCTCTAGCCTACCTCACTCACCACCTGTAAAGCTCTTTTCCTTGTAAAATGAAATTCATCTTCTGACCTTGGATTAAAGTTTTTATTTTCAGAGATATCCTGCATGGCTCCCCATCCAATTTCTCAATTACTACATTTTGCAACTATGTTTTTGGCCCAAACTTTCAGAAAAAAAAATTTTTTCATTTTTTAATTCAAATTTGTATTTGCTTATATTTAGGTAACTTGTTTTCTGTATTACAAAAGAATTCTGTAAAAATATCAGCTACATTTTTTTTTTTTTAGGTAAAAAAGTATATAAAAAGAAATGCATCATTCTTCATTGGCTGAAAATGCTTTCATTTCAAGTTTATCATAAATTTGACAAAACAAACTACCATATTCCAGGGCATTATTTTTAATACAGATATCATTATTGCTTTCTAGAGTTATACTTCTAATGCATACACATAAAGTATTAAAAACATTTATATAGATACAGAATTTGTTCTGCCCATGTGTAATACACATCTTTATTTTTCCCTCAAAAATTTGAGCAAAAAAGTACGCATTATACACAGCAAAATGTAGTAAATACTTATTCTTGCCACTGTCTATTCTTTTCCTTCAAAAGAATCAGCAATGATGTATGATGATATTCTTATCTTTGTGCTTATTCATTATGTGTGTTTCTTTTCCAATAGACTGTGAACTCCACGGAGGCAGGAGATATGTTGGCTTTGCAGACTACTTTTACCCACTGCCCAGTACATTGCCTGGCTACAATGGAAATAGTCAACTATTTGTTGAATGCTACTGGAAGAAGGTATTTTAAGTTCCATATTACCTAAGATATGATGGCCACATGACTCAGTTCTTGTCGACAACTGTTGCCCTGTCTCACTCTTACTCTCCTGGTACAGTATGTAAAAACTGTAGCTGATGACTCAAAATAAGTGAGTGAGGCAAAGATCTCAATCAATGGAAGTTTATTAAACCAAAGTTGAGGACAAGGCCAAGAAAACAACAAACCACAAACCTGAAAGGGAATTTGGAAGTATCAGTATTTAAAGGGCATACAGAAATAAAAGGTGGTGAGGGAAAGGGAGTGGGTGGGTCGGGAGGAAAAATGATTACATTCTTGTGAGACTCGGGAAAATCTACATTTTACATAAAATAAGGCAGATATTAGATGACATCAATTATGTGGATGTGCCTGGATAGGTGGAAGAATGTTTGATCTTGTCTCCGTTCTGCACTTGAAAAGATAAACTTGTAATTCATTATTAGTGTGGAATCTAACAGACTTTAGTTTTAGGAGCTAGACTTAGCCACAGAACTAAAATTATAATCTATATGTCCTTGCTTATGGGAGGCCAGCAAGGAATTTCCTCGATGAATGATCTGGGACCATTACTTCCCAGGTGCCAAGGTCTTTACCTTTCCTTTTTACATAAGAAACTGCGGGGATGGTCTTGAGATTTTTATTTCCTTTTACTTATTCAACTTAACAAAAAAGAACCTGAGATTCAGAGAAATTGAATGCAATATAGTGTCACCCTCAAAGTAGCTGAGTCCAGTAACACTGAATTTGTCAACACCGAATTACCGTATACACTTGAGTATAAGCCAAGTTTTTTGTGCCGAGTTCGGGTTTTTCGGCACAAATTTTGTGCCAAAAAAACTCGGCTTATACTCGAGTATATATGGTAGGTCCCTGCCACAGTAAGTTCACAACACTTTTGTCAAGCAATCAACACATAACCTTGTATTGTATGCAATTTTCCATTTAAAGATGCCTTATTTTCATTAACAATGAACTCATGGGCAACAGCACTGTAACTCATGCCTGAATGAATCTCATCCAACACACATACTCCCTGCATGAGGCACATACAGCCTTCTTGCACGTAGAAACACTAGACAGCATTCAAGCGCTACCTTTAAGGCCATTTTCAACAGCTAAATTAACAAAAAAAAAGCATGAAAAATGTGACATAAAATAGACTAGAAACAGGATACTAGTTTACAGTATGAAAGCTGAAACAAGCAGGCACTAAAAACGTGCCCATCAGTGACTCAAGTTTTCATCACTCTGCTCAAATGACCACAAAATTGCCATAAGCACTGATTTAGGAATTACAAATAAATACTAGCAGATAACTGAATTCTCAAATACAGAACCAGGGAATGAGGGAGGCAGCTTGTCAAAGGTTACACAGCTCTGCCACGTGAGGCCAGACTCAGATGGCGACCAACTTCACCGCCTATGTCCATTCATTAGAGACGAACCGATCACTAACAATGACTGGTTTCACAATGGGATGTAGGCCCTAAAAGCACAGATGTAAATTTTTAGGAAAATAAATCTGGGAGGTCAAAGCTTGAACCACCCACAGACCAACGTCCAGGGAAATTTACATTTAGAACATGAGCAGTCCAGTATCCACGCTTCTTCCCTGTCCACAGGGATGGAGAGAATCTTCAACAAGTTTCTGGAACTTGATCGCTCTCATCATTTAGAAAATCCCCTCTACGGTGGAGTTCTCACTTCTTAGTAAATGTTTATTTCTCCTTGTAAAGCACATTCAACAACAAGGGATGAGACCCCTCTACACACGTAAGAGCAGCAGGATTACAATGTTTTAAATTATACATTAGATTTCTCTAAGAATTCAGCAGTCTATCCATTAGAAAAATACTTCCTGCTGGCCCACTCTATTCTAATCGGCTCTTCTGGCATGTCAAAACTCTGTGGAAAAAAGAAAATGTTCGAGATATACTTGATAGTTGATATAAATTTAAGGCAATCTCAAACACTTTCACCTTATCTTTGAAAAAGAAACATTTCCTTCCAACTATTTAGAAACTACTACGGAAGGGGTTCTGAAATTTTTGAGAAGATAAAATGTTCTCTCCTAAATTTGATTTAGAGTTGATAATTCAAAATAATTTCAGACTTCCATGAAAGTTCCAAGATGAATGTGAAGTATACCCTTTACTCTAATTTCCCAAATAGTAACTTTTTATCACAGTAATTTTAATCTCTTTTTGTATTATTATTTTCCTCAGAACTGTGAAAGGATTCGGAGTATTACACCCCCAAATATGCCATTTTGGCATAAGGATTATTTTGAGCTGAGGACAATTTTTTTTTTTTTTTTTTTTTTTTTGCAGTTTTTGGCCGGGGCTGGGTTTGAACCTACCACCTCCAGCATATGAGGCTGGTGCCCTACTCCTTTGAGCCACAGGCGCCGCCCATGAAGACAAACTTTTTTTAAGTTGACATAGGACAAGCTCTTGGCCCACCCAGTATCTGCCTGAAGGCAGGAGGTAAATTCCCCTTAGAAAGGTGAACCCTACCTTCCCATACCAGGGAAAGGGTAACAACTGTCAAGTGAAGAATGACAAGGTTCATCAATTTGGAAAGGTTAGTTTTATTTTTACAGCCTCATAAGGGGCTGTAGCTGACAGGTTGAGAAGGGTACAGATATCTGGAGGAAAGGGGAAAAGGAATGGGAATTTATGCTAAGTAGGATGGCCAAATATACATATTTAATAAGCCACAGAAATCGTAGATATTTACAGGAAGAGGAATATGCTCCTGAGCCTTAGGCCCCTTTAAGAGCTGCACTTGCAAAAGACAGAACCTCAGCATGACCCCAGGACGGTGAAGTCAGCCTTCTTATGTCAAAAGGTGAAGCAAAGGACAGGAAAACTCCAACTGTACATCCTCCTTAGACAGCCGGAACCACTCCAAGGTTGGTGGTCTCTTATCAGTAAGGAAAGCTGGTCAGTTGCATCAAAACTGCAAAAAGGTTGCACCCATCACTTAGCAATTATGAACTAAGCTGCAAGGAACATTCTGGTGCATCTGGTGCACATGTCTTTGTGGTAAAATGATTTTTGTTCTTCTGGGTAGATGCCTAGTAATGGAACGTGGGATCAAATGGAAGGTCACCTTTTAGTTCGTTAAGAATTCTCCACACTTCTTTCCATAAAAGTTGCATTAGTCTGCAATCCCATCAGCAGTGTAGAAGTGTTCCCTTCTCTCCACGTCCACGCTGTACTCAATACTAACACCAATGTGAAACCACCATATAAACAATCATACACCCACACAAATGATGAAACACAAATACAGTCTAGCAAGAGAGCGGAGAGGAAGGAGAGGGGAGGGCAGAAGGGGGTGGGCAACGGGCAGGATCCCCCCTAATGTGCTGAGGGGGTTCAACATGCCCCCTGGGTGAAGGGCTCAACTACAGCTTGGACTTTAGCTTGGAAGTGAGAACAATGTAACCTAGAAATCCGTACCCTCATATTAATTTGAAGGGAAAAAAAAGCCAAATGGATAAGAAAAAAAGGGAGAAGCAGGATTAGGGAGTTGGTTGGGTGGTGGAGCAAATTTCTGCAAAGGGCTGGTTCTGACTGACGCTTAGGAAAGAAAGCCCAATGGTGGTTAGTGAGGGAATGTGTAAAATGAAGCTGATCTGACCTCCCACCCCATCGTGACCAGGACTGCAGTTTCAAGCTTTCTCTGGGGTCCCCTTGGCCAATAAGGGGTCCATTCAGTTGGTTGGGAGGCTTACTATTTTATTTTTATCTCTCACAATCTTATCACCTCCAATGAGATGACATCAAGATGGACCTGCACAAACCTTACTGAATTAATCCTTATCCATCAGTCTTCCCCATATATCTACCTTCCTGCCTTCTGCCACCCCCGAAGCCTAAAGCCCTTTTCCTTTGTCTTGTCATTTCTCTGCAAATTCATTGTGCTTTGTTAAGACGGGATTTCAGTACAACTTCTAATCACCCCTGTCCGATATTCATCAAGTATTGAGTTTCTCCCAAGTGTGTACACACTGCCTGCATTAATAAACTTCTGTTATCTCTTATTAATATAACATCTGTCCATCTAGTTTGCAGGGCCCTGGACTGAGAACCTCAGAGAGGAGAGGAAAAAAAAAAAGAATAGTTTTTCCTCCCCTACAATTGTATATGAGTAATATTACAGACGTAATATTCTTTTCCCCTCAATACTTCATTTTAGTGTATTTCTAAAAAAAAAAAAAAAAGAAGAACATTCTCTTACATAATGTAAATCAAAGCTCAGTTGCCAAAAGCAGGAAATCACAATTGATACAAACTATTACAGGCCTTAAAGGCCCTCTTCAAACTTCACTAATTGTTCTAGTAATGTCCTTTATCTTAAAAGAAAAATGAATTTGCTTCCCAGGTCTAGAAGCCAATCCAGGACTTCTTATGGCATGGAGTTGTTCTGTCTCTTTGATCTCCTTTGGTCTGGGACAGTTCCTTATCCTTTCTTTGCCTTTCACAACCTTGACATTCCGGAAGGTACAGGAAAAAATCTACAGAAGTTATTTTGTAGAATGTCCTTCCATTTGTGTTTATCTAACATCTCTTCTTCGCAATAAGATTCAATTATGCATTTTTGACAGAATATCACAGGAATGGTGTTATGCCTCAGATAACGAGGCATATGTAGTTGATGTGTCTCATTAATAGAGATGTTAACTTTGACCACTTGGTTAAGATTGTATCTGCGCGTTGAGTTCATAAATTTTTACTTGTCATTTGTGTTATATGCATTTGAGACAGAACTTTCAAAACACTTCACAAATGTGTCCACTTGCCTGAATTTCTACAGCCTGAATTTTTTGTTACATGTTCAGAGATTTTATTTGGGGATTCCTTTTTTTCTGCCTATTTAATTATTCCTTTTATTATGAAGCACAATGTTTCTAGCCCTTCATTTTTATCTTAAAGCATGTTACAAGAAGAGTCTAATCACAGATTATTTTAGGCAATGCTCAAATGAATGTAAGTTTTAGGCAAGTTCCGAAGTATATAGTTTTTGACAGTTTCTCCTACATTTTACTTACATGAATGAAATGTGTTGCTTAGACAGTCTTTTGAAAATACTTTATTGCATGACACACCTCTTGGGGGTGAACACAAATGTAAGAGGGACTATATTTACCAAATGCAATCAGTATAACCTAGTTCTTTGTACCCTCAATGAATCCCCAACAATAAAAAAAGTAAAATATCATAGTAATACCTACTTTGGTAATACAGATTATCCCCTTAATACCTATTTTGATAACACAGACTGAAAACAAATGACATAATTAAGATGTTAACATGCACATTTAATTACTTGGACTTAAACAAGATCAATAAAATGATACAGATACTAATAAGAAGTATAGACATTGGAAAAGGCATATTTATAGATAAGAATGAACAAAATAATTGAAAAAATGGGAATAATTGAAGAAAAAATAGAAATTTCTTATCTATTTGTCAGGAAAACACTACATTCTAGATCTCCATGAAAGGCTGCCTCAGAACTCTGACTCCAACAAATTACTTCTTTCTCTCTACTCTGTAACAAAACCAGCAGCAAGGGTTGAAGACACAAAAAAAGACATGCATAAAAATGCATAAAAATTGTTTGAACCCGTGCCCATGTTGAAATAATACTGCACATGTCATATTTGAAAACACATAGATTTATTTGCCAAAGTATAAAAAGTATATACCCTATACTTTGGTTTTAAATTCTAAGAATAGCAAACAACTCCTGGGAATTACTTTAAAGGTTTGATTTAATATTCTACCTGCCACACTCGCATAAACCTCTCATGGCTGCTTGCTCGTGCCTCAACAATCTGCCTCTAGCTGATCTCTCTGGCTCTGCTCCTGCCCACAACAGTGATTCCATCGGAGTGATCCGTTTAAAACCTAGTCAGAGCATGTCACTGCCCTGCTCGGAGCCTTCAGAGACATCCACCACAGTTAGGGAAACATTCAAAGCCCTGCCTACGGCCCACCTGCCTCTATGGTCCTTGCCGTTGGCCCTTTTTCTGTACCCCATCCCATCTCGCCCTCCACTCCAGCCGCGCTGGCGCTGCTGCCTCACCACACCAAGATTCCTCGTGGCTCACTTCGTCTTCATTCAGATTCCCATACAAATGTCGTCTCCTCGGCGGCGTGTCTTGACCCTTACCCAAAATGGTGCACCCTGTCTTCCCACCCACATACCCTGCTTTTTGTTCTAGCTCAATTCTCAACATCTGGAATTTTCTCAGGCATTTGTTTACTCGTTCATTTTCTGGATCCTTGGTTGGAAAAGAAGCTTCACATAAGCCTGTGATCAGCACTGTGTCCCAAGTGTCTACTCAGTTATTCATGAATAACTGAGTGAGTGCTTAGCTTCCCACACGGCAAAATGCACGCGTGTGCACGTGCACACACACACACACAGAGATACGGAGGGGTGGCAAATGGTCCTCGAGCTTTCAAAACCATCAGCACCACACCCAACTTCTGGAGACGCACATTCCCCAGGCCATCCAGGTGGCAAGTGCTTCAGAGCCGCCTAGGACCCAGACAGGAGCCAAAACCTTAGGCCCAATTCAGTTCAACGGCTCCTTGGCCGTCTCTCACGTTCTGGGTTTTCACCACCTGCTCTTTACCCAGAATGACTTCCCATTTAAAGGAACTACCAGCAGCCCTCAGTGGTGACAGCCACAGTGACCTCGTGCTGCTTCCTTAGGGAATGAACATACTGTCTTTTTCTTTTTTTTTCTGATAGATACGGTTTTTTTTTTTTTTTTTTATTAAATCATAGCTGTGTATATTAATGCAATTATGGAGTACAAAGTGCTGGTTTTATATACAATTTTAAATACTTTCATTAAACTGGTTAACATAGCCTTCACCATATTTTCTTAGTTATTGTGTTAAGACACTTATATTCTATACTTAGTAGATTTATCCCTTGCAAAATGCACCATAGGTGTGGTCCCACCAATTACCCCCCCCTCTATCCACCTTTCCCCTTCCCCTTCCCTCCCCCTCCTCTTTCCCCTTCATCTTGGGCTGCAGTTGGGTTATAGCATTCATATGGAAGTGTGGGTGCTTATAAATTGGTTCCATAGTAGGGCTGAGTACATTGGATAGTTTCTCTTCCATACTTGAGATACTTTGCTAAGAGTTTCAGCTCCATCCATGTAAACATAAAAGAGGTAAAGTCTAAATCTTTTTTAAGGCTGCATAATATTCCATGTTGTACATACAACACAACTTACAAATCCATTAATGGGTCAGTGGACACTTGGGCTTCTTCCATGACTTAGCAATTATGAATTGCTGGTGCAAATATGTTATAAAGTGATTTTTGGTCTTCTGGATATATACCTAGGAGAGGAATTAAAGGATCGAATGGCAGGTCTATTTTTAGATCCCTAAATGATCTCCAAACTTCTTTCCAAAAGGAAAGTGCAGGGAAAACATTTGAAGAAATCGGCCTGAGAGAACATTTTATGAGGAGGATCCCCCAGGCAATTGAAGCAACACCAATATACATTACTAGGATCTGATCAAACGAAAAAGCTTCTGCACAGCCAAGAACACAGTACATAAAGCTAGCAGATAAACCTCAGAATGGGAGAAAATAGTTGCAGGTAATGTCTCCGACAAAGGTTTAGTAACCAGAATCCACAGAGAATTCAAACGTATTAGCAAGAAAAGAACAAATGATCCCATCTCAGGCTGGGCAAGGGACTTGAAGAGAAACTTCTCTGAAGAAGACAGGTGCACGGCCTACGGACATATGAAAATATGCTCATCATCTTTAATCACCAGAGAAATGCAAATCAAAACTACTTTGAGATATCATCTAACTCCAGTATGATTAGCCCATATCACAAAATCCCAAGACCAGAGACTTTGGCGTGGATGTGGAGAAAAGGGAACACTTCTGCACTGCTGATGGGAATGAATGGGAATGAACGTACTTTCTTAACGAATGTGTTTTATTTGAAGAAAGGTGTGCAGACCAAGAATGCAGGCCTCCCTGGCTTGAACGTTGCAATTTTGTGAGTAGGTAAGACAGAGGAATCTGGGGAAGGTTTAGAAAAGGGGCCTGAGGTGGCACAGACAGACTGCTCCTGTCTAGGAAGGATTACTGAGCAAAGAAGGAGATGGGAGAGGCTCAGGGTCTCCAGGGTCTGTGCTGGTCTGTAATGCTCAGGCTCCCTACAACCTTACTGGGAGGTGCTTGTTATCCCTGACAGGTGAATGAGGAGGCCACAGCACAAAGCCTCCAGACTATCTGCACACAGCCACTGCAGGTAAGAGGAAAATTTAGCCTGTGAGGCTGACAAGTTGAGGCTTCCTTGGCTTCAACAAAGTGCCTCTCCCATCCTTACCCAATTTTGGGTGCAGGACCCCTTCCTCGGTCTTGCCTCCACACAAAGCTTTCCTGGGTGTTGTTTTGTTTGTTTGTTTGTTTTGTTTTGTTTTGTTTTTAAACCCTGAATGCAAAATAGAAGTAACGGGAGAGATTTTAACAGAAGTACTTAAAACCACTCCCAGAGATTCTAAATTAATCAGCCTGGGCATTAGAATTTTTTTAAGTTCCACAGATGACTCCAATACACAGCTAGAATTAGAAACTATTGTTTCAGGTCAACAGGAAGCGAGTGTAGGCCCCAGTGGAAACACCACAATGGCATAAATAACAAATGAACCCACAGTACAGAAAGGATCAGAGAAAAGCATGGTGGAGAAGCTTCTAGAACTAGAAATATGGTTCTGGGAAAAGAAGTCTGAGGTACAGAGCTGAAGCCTAGAGTGGCAAAGTCCTAGCTCTTAGGGCTGCCTTTACAAAGTACTGCCAAGTGTCTCACAGCCGAGGGGGCTGGAGGTCATGGCACTGCAGGCCCTGGTTCCTCTGAAGGCACCAGAGAATCTGTTCCAGCCTCTCTCCTAGCACCTCGGCTTGTGGCAGCTTCACTCCAATCTGTGCATGTTCTGATATGTGCTTCTATCTCTAAATTTCCAATTTATCTGGGGAAATGTTGAGAAAGAAGCACAGGAAAGGCTTAGGGAAGTCCTTCAGGAAAGAAATCTGTTCAGCTTTGTTGATCCTAGTGTCTCTCAATGGACTCTTTAAACATCACATCTACTGTAATCTGTGGACCAGGCAGGATTACAAGGACAGATGAACTAAAGCCTCACAGGAGAGTGAAGGTGCCCACCACATGGGGAGCAGACAGTTCACTAGGGAGGCCACAGGTTTTTCTTTGAAAAAATACCCACAGATGATAAAAACAATATGTAACTTCTTATGACCAAAGCATTGCAATTTTTTACAGTGTTGTAATACACAATCCTGACTTTCACTGCACAGTTTATGTAGCTAACTTGTAATTCGTGCTCCACCAAATTTAGAAGAATGACATTTCAGCTTTCTGGGAAACTGTGATTGGGGGAAAGGGATATTGTAATTTAGGGCAGGGCATCTTGTGGCTGAGGAAATAAACCAGATGTCCTCCTGGGTCCCCATAATATCAAGCTGTTGCCTAGAACTCAAGAGGTTGAAGAAAGCAACCTTGGCCTTCTTCACCTCCTGACCTGTCCTACCCTCACTCCAAGATGACATGGCCCTCATGTCCAGAAGAGACCACACAAGACACTGCCTGCCGCCATCTGCTCTACACATAATACACTTTGAAGTTCAACAAGAGCTTCGGAAGGCAGACCTTTAAGTAGCACACCAAACAATCCAACACACATTTTACAAGCGCAGCTTCTAAAAATATAACCATGTAATTTACATGTTTTTGAAGCAGGACTTCCTCAAAAAATTCCTGAACACAGGGAACTATGGGCCATTTCAATACTCAAGGGCTTATGTTTTTCAGGCTTTTTCTTTTGAGCAAACTGGACTTTCTTTTTTAAACTTTAATTCAACAAAAGAAATTACAATGCAACACCAAAGCACTACTTTCCCCAGCAGCAAATTAGAGAGGGCTAATTTGTGGTCACAGCTGTGCCCTGTTATCTGTGCCATGTCACTTTAATTTAGCACAACCCAAACCTGGCAATTCCTTTCCTTTTTACTTCTCCACATAGCAGAATTTTAGCATCACACAGAGTTTCAAAGGGTCCAAAATAAAACCAGCCTACATTAAGCAAAACAGGCCCATAATAAAAACTTTCTTTTATGTATGAAGAAAAGGGCTTTCAAAATCGAAAGACTTTTTTTAAGGCAGTAAGCAGTCTTTATGATGTTTTTTAAGGTATTTTAAAACATTAGGACTTTTTTCCCTCCATTGTGTTGATGTGCATGAAGACAGACACATATATTTCTTCTAACAGAAGCAACGAAGTTGTTACTTGAAATCTGTACACTTTAATCCATCTTAGATATGTAAGAGTCTCAAAGAGTCACAAAGAGTCACAAATTGTCAAGTTGGAAGATGAACCTCCTATCCTGCCACCTTGTGGAGCATTAAAAGGTGCGAATGATAGCTTGAGCTCGGGTAGCAGGGAGAGCAAGTCTCCAGATCCCTGTATCCAGCTCTTGTAACAGGGAGTCCGGCTCTCTTCAACCCTAGGAAATGGGCTGTCAAGAGTGTAGCAGAACCCAATGTTTCCACCTTCACTTAGAAGTGAACATAAAGCATAAAGCACAGGCAGTCCCCAAGGTCCTTTATTAACTCTTGCATGTGCTACCCTCCTTAGCGAAAGCTGCTCTCTGAAACAAAAATTAACCATTATAAGTAGAAATGAAAACTTCCAGTAGTCTCCCCAGAGTCACTCAGCTTCCAAAATTTCCTAGCCTTCCCCATCCAACCTGCCTTTCTGACCTCTTGAAATTCAGAGCAGATCCCCCAGCACTTACATCCTCCAGGAGCTAAGCCTTAAGTGCCTATCACGTGTGTTCATGGTCTGCAAATCATATGGTTAGAATATGCATTAGTATTACCTAACAGGAGGCTGTGTGTAGGCTCTCATGCCAGCAAGCTGTAAAAATGCACTACAGATGTGGAAATCTGGACTTCTTAAAAACTCAAATGCTAATTGGAATTCAGAGCTAGCACCTTTGCCTTAAATCTGTACTTTGCAGCTGTCACTGGGAGCAAAATGTTGGCCCTGTGACTGAGCAGGGACCCAAAGCCCGTTCCAGGGAGCACTCCTTACATAGAGCTGTCAACCTTGCCAACTTGCATAGACAGTGATCAGTTTCACGTGGAGCCCACGCTCCCGCTGCAAGAGGAATCCCTGGCAGAGCTAAGGATGGCAGGACTCTTCCCATCAAGCAGGAAATCTGAGAGAGAAAGGCACAGACTAATAGGGTGCCCCAAGGAGCACATTTTTTGTTATACTCCACTTTTTTTTTTCTGACTACCAGAGGCACAGGAACCGAACAAAAGCAAAAGTGCCAGCTTCCTAAGAAGACCTAAGGCCCTACTTGCTTTGAATAGCATGTGTTCCCGATGAATCCTTTTCACTGGTCCATAGAGTGGGACTCATCATAGTCCCTGGCCCAGTAAAAAAAAAAAAAAAAAAAATCAAACAGATGTCAAACAGTAGTTCCCGGAGTTCACATGGGGCTTATGGTTTGTTTTGTTTGCAAATAGAAACCAAGTGTCTGTTCTTTGAGCCTGTGGGCACTCACCACCCCACTCTCCAGCTATTGTTTCTGCCCACCAGCTGCAGAGGGCCAAGAGCTGTTCAGAGGATTGCACTTTTAGATGAGAAGAAAATCTAGTTGCAGACATCTGCCAGGGTGAACAGGTGGCCCACGCAGGCCACCAAGCTGACCTGGTGACCCTGTAGACACTATCCCCCGTCCCCAACTAATTACATGATGAGAAGAAGCAGCGCTCCCCTTTGGTTCAATGTCCACGGTACAGAAACAGACATGGTTATTTCTAAAGATATTTGTGTGAAAGGCCTTGTATTATAATTATATGACAAAGGCTAAAACAAAATATAAAACTACTTTAAACTGAGGACCCTTACGTTGGACCAGTGTGAGCGGATCTGTGTGTGTACTTCCTTTCTAAAAATCCTTTGACGAAGAGCACAGCACATATGCCAGAAATCACACAGGAACAGTACATCGTTACTCACTGAAGGACCCAAGTCTTCTTGTCAGGTTGCTGCCCACTGAGCCATCCAGAGCTCTCAGCTGCAGGCCAACTTGCATGCCAGGCCACCGATTTCAAGCATCTCTTCAAAAACAGACTCTGGTATTCAAGAGCCTCAAGGGTTGAGTGCGCACCCATGTCACACCCTTCAGTGAATAAGTGGTTTGTATACAAGAAACCATTTGGGCCCAAAGGTTCCAAAGGGCTAAGTACACCGGGGCCTTCAGGAGGAGATATGGCCACCTGTCCAAGACAGAACAGTGCACCCCACAGAGGACGGGTGAGCCCCACTCCAAGACAGCACTCCAGAGCAGAAGGAGACCTGTAACCTCCACAGACACGGGTGAGTCCCACCCCAAGACAGCACTCCAGAGCAGGAGACCTGTAACCTCCACACACATTCAACAGTCCTGCATGGACTCTGCACTGAGGAATCGAAGAAGTTGGGTTCCTAGCAGAGAGCACACTGTTCTCACAGAGAAAAGCAGCAGAACCTCCATAGCTGGCGACCTCCCTACACTGACCACCTCCTTAAGTTGAGCTAATTTTCATAGGCCGGACATGCACCACATGTGTATATCAGAGCAGAAGGCCTAGTTCCTCATGTTGACCACCTCCACATGTTGATCAGGCTGTTAGGGTCCCTTGGATGCCCTACTTACAGAGGTTCTACTGTATATGAATTTTGGCTAAATCTTGAAAGAACATTACAATCCAGGGGAGTTAACAAACTCTAGAGATAATATTCTAAGATGGTAAGCCTTGGGTGGAGTGGGGGGGGCCAAAAAAAAAACCTTTTCTTCCTTTTTTGTGACTTTGGACTTAAAAACAAAACAAAAAAGGAACAAGAAAGAGAGAAGTTACTCCTCTGGAGCTCACCTTCTCTATAACTCAGGTTCCTATTTGGCCAGTGTCTCCAAGGTAGTCCAAGGCTGGCAAGGAAGATCTCTGAAGAACTTGAATAAAGCAGCACAGACCTCTGAAGGCTAACGAATAAAATCAATCTCTACAGTACCTGGTAATAATCTGGCTGAGGCCATTACCATATCTAAAGAAAGAACTTATCTGTCAGAAGCACAGAGATGGCCCGGCATGAAATCTAACAAAAACCAGAACCTGCTAGTCCACCCCAGCTCTGTCCAGGACTCATGCCTCTACATCCAAGGGCAAGTGTGAGGCCCTCTACAAAACTGAGGAATGGGCTGTCCTAGCTGGATGCCTCTGGACTTAGATTGCACTGGCTAGCTGCTCTCACTGTGATTCTGTTTACCAAGCACTCTCCTGATAATAACTCCTTCCCTTGAAGTTTGACTACAGAGAAGAAATCTGCTAGTCAAAGAGCACCAGTGGTCTTGATTACATTTCAGACAGTAAATCACCAAATCAGCATCTTGTTCCCCTGTCCCTAGAAGCCTACTAATTGCACCGGCAGCTGGAAGGTAGCTGTGCTCCCCTGGAGCCTGTAGTTCTGTCTTCCATGCCTGTTTTGCACTTAAGGCCACCTGCTCAGGGCTGCTCAGACAGAAGGCAGTTTTCCCTCAGCTTTACCACTTCTTCACCCCCAATGCATGCCAAGGTCAACCAAGGCCCCTTTTGTGCACATTTCCACTGGCACATAACAAAAAACATCTCACGAGGGCAACTTGTCCATGGGGAAAAGTCTATCTAAGCTCGTTCACTGATTTTTTTTCTTTAAAAAAATATGTTATTTTGAAGTAAACTCAAATTAACAACAACAACAGAAAAAAAAAGTTGCAACTATAGTACAAAGTATCACCTTTCTTCGCAAACCACTTTAGGGTAACTCCTCAACCTTAGGGCCCATTACCTAGTGTACATCTCCTACAAGGACATTCTCCTCCATGCCACAACACAGCAATCAAAATAAGGAAATGAACATTTAATACATGTTCTATTTGCTCTTGGGACCCCATTCAAATGTGATTAAATGTTCCAGTAATGCACTTTATAGCAAAAGTATCCAGTCCAGAATCAGAAAGTGCTTTTAGCTGTTCTGTCTCTTTAGCCTCTTCATTATAAAACATTTCCCTGAGTTTTCCCTTGGTTTTTCTGACCCTGCCACTTTTAAAGACTACATGCTGATTATTCTGTGCATGTAAGGTCACTCAATTTGAGTTTGTCTGATGCTTCCTCTGATTGGATTCAGATTATGGATCTTTTGCAAGATCACAAAAATGTAACACATTCTTTACCTTGCATTCTGTCAAGTGGTGCCCAATTTTGGTTTGCCCCATTGTTGATACTGTTCATTTGTTCCCAGCTTGTTTTTTTAAATGCTCAAACCTCCACAAGTCCACGAAAATACGCTTGCCTATCCCAAGGACAGGCTGAACTAGGAGGGCCTTGAGCAAATCTTGGTTGGCACCCTCTCCACCCCCTGGGTTGAAATGTTCCCTGCTCTGCTTCTTTCTGTATTGATGACAGTGGCAGTTGATTTAGAGAGATACATTTACAGAGATGGGATAAAATTATGGAAAGGAAAGAAGAGAGATGATAAACTTAATGGACAAGTAACAGAACACCCTAGGTCCATAGCTAAACAGAGGTTAAGTTGCATTAACTTCTTCATACGAGATAGGTCTCTTCACTCATTCCTTCACCCACACCACAGAGTTACGGGAAGCCTCTCTCTGTGAGGCCCAGGGACAGCAATATATGTTGGACGATCCTTTGACCTAAAAGAGAACATGGTCTCTTACAGAAATATTTACAACGAGGCAGCTACAGGACAACTGAGAAGGAGATGAGTGAGCCGGTGGAGAGGGGAATTGGTCAGCACGGTCTGGCACGTTGAAGAATCTGAAAGTACAGGGTGTCCCAAACATCACCATACATGCGGAAAATTAACAAACTCGTATTATATGTGGCATATTTGTAATATTTTTATATTTATATATCAACATGTAAGAAATACTTTGTAAAATTTTATAATGAATATTTTATAAATAAAGGTAATATTTAACCACAATCTCTCTTCTTCCCTATGTATGCAAGGGTGACGACCTTTGAGACACTCTGTAGATGTGAATAGGGCCCTAGGTCATACTGTGAGCAAAGGTGAGCACGGAGATCCAGGGCAAGGCCTTCTATTTTCAGCAATAGTCTGCACCTCTTCCAGTAAGCCATGGAAAGCTCGAAGGGTTGGGCGCCAAGGGGCAAGATCACATATACATGTTTACAAGAACCCGAGGAAACCATCTGCAGGAAGGGAAGAAGGAGGGACCAGAGAGAAACAAAGTACATAAAGAGACAAATGTGAGAGACAAATGCACTGTCCTCCAGACCAGAGAGGGAGGAATAGAAGCAGGGACATGATTCCACAGAAACATAGGATCCAACAGAGTTTTGCAGGAGTGTAAGAAAGGAAGGGGAGGAAAGGCTCCAGAAGGCTTCTGCATCAAGTGCACAGTAGTTGGGGTGCCTTTGGTCGTGATCTGGAATATGAGAAGAGTAGGTGTTGGTAACTCAGCACTTGACAGACATAGAACAATTTCCCAAACTCTTATTAAACTTGGGACTCCAGTGGATTTTTTTTTTTTTTTTTTAGTTTAAATAAAAAATAGGGAACGCTTCACGAATTTGCGTGTCATCCTTGCACAGAGGCCTTGCTAATCGTCTCTGTATCGTTCCAATTTTAGTGTATGTGCTCCTGAAGCGAGCACCCCAGTGGATCTTTATTCATCCTGGTGAATAGAATGTTTCAAGGACAAAGTCTATAGTTATGGCAGGCTGAGTTTCAGCTCCAGTTTTCTTTAATGACATTTGAGTTCCCAGTGTTACCTCCTGCGGTAATTATTGTGGGCATCACTAGGAGAAGTTTAACAGTACTAGAAAAAGAGAGAGAACCCTGTCTGTCTCCTTGTCGCCACCGTTTATATTTCCCTAAAATGTCTAGTTATTTTGGAGTAGGTCGGCCTCTTGTTGACTCCATTCCATAGCACACGTCTCACTGATTATTTAAGTAAAATAAATTATATCCAATTTTGTTTTCAGAACTTAATGAGATCCTTGAGAAAAACTGAAAATACCTTAGGGTGTTAAGAAGTTAAAGGTAGGAACTGTAAACCTTTGCCTACCTACACACTCAATGTGTGGCCAGAATTTAGAAACAATGACAGCCTTTCTCCTCTGCCTCTCCCAACATCTTGTTTGTTTCACTTCATTAAGGTAAAGCAAGCACTTCTGTTACTTCTTATTTTAAACCACTTCTCTGTATACACGCAATAGTAGATGTGCTGGTCTGAGGTAGGACACGGGGCTTTCCAAGTAAAATCTGCCCAATGCTACCATGAATAAAAACAACTGCATGGACATTTTACACGCTTTATTTTCAATAGACAGGGACAAAAATTAAGTATTATTGTGGCTCTTTGGTAGCCTCCTTTCTTCCTAAGTACAGTGGAGACAAGGATAAACTCACCTAAGGGAATTTACATGAAGATTAAATTGCACAGTACATGTCGGAGCCTCTACCGTGCCTAGTGCAAAGTAATTTTCAGAAAGTTAAAAATACGATTCTCATACAAACAGAGAAAGAATACATACTAAAGACTCCTTTAACTCGATGAGGTAACCAACAAAATGAAGTGCCCTATATGCCATGGAGATCACCCTTTAGGAAGAATCTTCCTAATCCAATCATTCTCATTGCTAACACGTAATTGTTTGCATCCCTATCCATTTTCTCTAAGTATTCACTTACCCTTACAGACTTGTAAAATATCCTAACCAGCTGTAAACAGAAAATCAAAGAATAGGAAGGAAAGGTACATATCTCTTGAGAATTACATCATCTTCGGCAGAGACAGTAATTCAGTATGACACTGAGGAGACATGCAGTTACTCTTCACGTACATGCATATTTCCAAGTGTTAGATGTATATATTTTTCCTTTACAGTAGAATAACACAGCATTCAATAAATGTTACCTCAAAATTAATGATTTTGAAATCCTATATATGAGGTCCTACAGGACATAGGCAAAGGAGTAGTGAGAAGAATATTTGTGGCATCAAATGCTTTCATTGAGAAAGAAAAAAGAGAAAATTAAATATGACTACATCATGTTATGAAAGATAATTAGTCTACCTCTGATGGCTACACACTCCCCCACCCGGCAAAAATAAACAGACTCATATAAGACTGAAGATAGGAATCTTCCTGGAAAAGAAAAAAACGGCTGAAATAATACCTTAGCCATAGCCAGATATTCTAATGAACGGAGTACAACGCAAAATATATACTCAACTAAACCTTACTTCATTTACTTACATTTATGCAAAATATATAGTCAACTGAACCTTATTTAATTTACTTAGCTGGGCACAGTGGCACACACCTGTAATTAGCACCCTGAGAGGCCAAGGCAGGTGGATCTCCTGAACTCAGGAGTTAAGAGACCGGCCTGAGCTAAAGTGAGACCCTGCCTCTAAAAATAGCCACGCATCGTGGCAGGTGGCTGTAGTCCCAGCTATTAGGGAGGCTGAGGCAAGAGGATCACTTAAGCCCAAGAGTTTGAGGTAGCTGTGACCTATAATGCCACAGCACTCTACCAAGGGCGACAAAGTGACACTCTGTCTCTAAAAAAAAAAGGGCGACAAAGTGACACTCTGTCTCTAAAAAAAAAGGGCGACAAAGTGACACTCTGTCTCAAAAAAAAAAAAAAAATTACTTACATAACAAGAAGCAATATAAAACCTGTGTGAAGCTTAAAATACTTTTTTTATAGTGAGTAACAGCACCTAAAATAGCTCATGCTCAAAATGGGAAGATTCAAATCTATAAGGTTTGACAGAAAATTGATAGAAGGTTCAAGTTCATCTGTGGACCAACTATTATCAGGAACGCACAGCACAGGGTGAAGGAAATGATTGTAAAAGGCATCCGCACACTACCAGTGGTACGAACAGCATTTTGGTGAGGACACAGCTGGACCCCCTCAGATCCATTTGCCAGTGATTTCCTTTTGGGCAGCCCATGTGACCTCTCTGAGCCTCAGTTGTCTCATCAACCTGACCAAGGGTACATACTTCATTGGGACTGCTGTTAGAATTAAATGCACAATTTCTAGCACAGAGACGGACACACAACAGACACTAGCAAAAATGTTCACCTTTCTCTGCCTCCATGGTTATTATTTTTATTGTATAAATGCATGAAAAAAGCAGTAAAAGGCTTTTGAACTATGTTTTCAGTCATCCAGGAAGTTAGAAGGTATTTTTGGTTTTTGGTTTTCTTTCCTATCCTCCAGTACTTCAAAGTTTCTTTCAAATGAAAACTCAATCCACATATTCATTGAAATGTAAACATTCAGCCAGTCATCACATTTTCTTTCTGCTGAAGCTCTTTACACTGCTTAATTCAAGAAATAAGACAAGGAGACTTGGGTAAGAATCAAAAAGGGACTACTGCTTCACCAACCTTGTTCATCTTCCTGTTTTTTGCCTCCCGAGAATGATTCCTGGACACTTGAAACAAAAGAAAACCTTTCTATGGATGGAAACCAGAGGAAATGACAAGGAAGGCGGAGGGATGCCGTCCACTGGGCACCACTGCCAGGGTTCCAGCCCAAGTCTTCTGCCTCACTGCCACCCATTAGTCCTCTTTGGGAAATGGAAATTAGGATGACTTGGGCTGGGCACTTTGATACCTGGTCCCTGCTATCCCCCACAGGCAGGTCTGCAGGGCAGGCGAGGCCTCCCTCACTGCAGGGAACCACAGCAAACTGCCCTTCAAGGCTCCCTATTCCTGCGGTCAAACCCAGCTCCATGAACACTGCAGCTTAGTGAGGTTATGACACAACATCCCTCCGTGAAACTTCATGCACCTTCAACAACTCAACAAGCCACCTGTCTGCCTGGAAATGTGTCTCTGAGCAGCTCGGGTCTGGACACCACATCCTGCCTCTTGGCTGACTGAAGATCTTCAGACCCCCGCTAAGCATCTGCCTTCTCATCCAGGAGCCACTGCCTCCCAGAACCCCAGGTATTCCAGCTCTGTCACCTCCTGGATCCGCCCTTCTCTGATGGCACCCCTACCCAGGCTCTTCCAGGAAATCACAGTGAAGGCTGCGATCATGTTCTTTATTCAACTCACTTGACAAATTCTTGGGAGAAGGAGAACACCCAGGGGAACAAATCTCTTCCAGGACTGGGGTGGGAAGGAGTCCAGGCAATTTCATTGTATAACATTGTACATGTTCCTAGAAGGACCCCCCATTGTGCATTCTGCCAGGGCCAGGCGTGAAGCCATTCTCAGAGGCCCTGTGTAGGGCCAGCCTGCCCCCGGCACATGGGGATCCTCCACTTGCACCCAACGCTAGCCCAGCAGAGGCAGGGGGAGGAAGCCAAGCACTTGCCCATGAGCCACGCACCGCGCACGTGTGTGGGAAAGGGGAAAATCAGAGCTGTTCATTTTTTTCTTCTAATAGATAAACTTTACTTCACAAGAAACTGTACCACCTGTAAAAGGAATAAGGAGAGCAATTGTGTTCTGATGTGAATTTTACAAATCCACAAAGAGGCCAGCAGCTTAATGGCCTGAAGTCGCCGGGTGCATCATCACCCCCACATGGTTAGGGGAGCTTCACATGCCCTAAAAGGGCCCCTTCCCTCTCCCAAGTGCAATCCTCCATGTCCTGCGCCAGACAGAGATGGGGCTAATACGGTAACCCCCACTCCACACACCGGCATAAGCCCATTCCCCTGGGCTTCTCAATCCTCAAACATGCAAATTAACTGGCACAAAATGCATTTCAAATATTCTCTCCCAATTCTCTCCCCCCTGCATTTCTGTTAAGGAACACCAATTAATTTCAGTGAGGCAGAGCTATTGATTTAATGACACATGCATGGGCTTCTGGGGAGACGTCAGCTCCAGCTCTGCCACTTCTGAGCTATTTAACATGGCACGGGTTTGATAGGTCACTGCCTGACACAGCAAAAGGGCATAACACTTACTTACTTTGGAGGGAGTTATATGTTGTAATCATGAATGAGATGATGCCTGGAAACACAGCTCATCAGACAGCAGGTGCCCACTCAGTACTGAGGCCCTTTGTCTCCCACACAGCAGGTTCCTTTATTAGATTATGGCTCCAACACGCCTGGAAGGCCAGCAAGTCTCCCATGTCCAGGACAGAGTGAGGATCAGGACATTGTCCATATGTCACAATGTGCTGTGCAAACCATGAAGAGTTATTTAAAAAAAAAAAAAAAAAAAAAAAATGGGCTCAGTACCCATAGGTCAGTGGTTAGGGCGCTGGCCACATACACTGGTGCTGGTGGGTTCGAACCTGGCCCGGGCCCCTTAAACAACGACAAGTACAACCAAAAAAAAAAAAAGTAGCCGAGCGTTGTGGTGGGAGCCCCAGCTACTTGGGAGGCTAAGGCAAGAGAGTAGCTTAAGCCCAAGAGTTTGAGGTTGCTGTGAGCTGATGCTATGGCACTCTACTGAGGGCAACAAAGTGAGACTGTCTCAAAAATAAATAAATAAATACATCTTTTAAAATGGCTTTACCCAGCAGATTTATGCTTGGGAAGCACACACCTAGTTTTTTGTTTTCGTTTTCATGCATTTTTCTATCCCTAAAACTTCATAAAATCGTTACAAGGCATATATGTTAATTACACAGCATTTTCACTCAGTCTCAGGTACATTTTAAAAGATCACAACATTTTCCTCCCCAAATTAAATGCTACATCATATATTAAATACAACATATATAAAATGCCTGTCTCAATTTCATATGAACACATGAGGGAATTAGGAAAGGGTAGAGGAGAACGGAGATCACCTTTTTGGTTCCTCAAGGACCCTTGATAAATTATGTTTGAAGAGACCAGGAAAGATCAAACTTCCCACTTTTTAGGAGGAACACTCAGACTGATGGCCATCTCCTTATCTCCCCTTCCAGACCATCTCCTTGTCAAGAGCTAAGATTTAAAACCACTTTTAAAATGGCAGAGAAAGTCCTTTGCCTTTAGAATAGAAGATAAAACCGCTTTACCAGATATACAATATAGGTATGTGGTAAAATTTTCAAGGCAAAAATCCTAAGGAGTGTGCAAAGGACTTAGGAGGAGAATAATAGCCCCGTCTCCTCTGGTCCGAAAGTCCTGACTGTTAGCATTGAAAGAGACATTCACTTAGCAGGCGCTTTCACCCTTAGTTTTAGCTGCAGAAACCTAATTGGAAGGAGAGCCTCCAGAGCCCCACGCTGCAGGGAGCTGGGAGACACGAGAGGTCCAGCCTGTTCACTGTCCCTGCCTGGGATCCCTCAGCTCGCTCACAAACGTGGGCTCCATAAAACACTACTTTGAAAGTGACCGAATAATTCAGCCCTCACACGACAGCTGAAATAAGGACACGGAGGTGACAGAGTTGACATGTTACCCCAAAACAGGGCACCTGGGCATCTGAGAAAACAGTAGAAACAAGAAGGCCGCTCTTCCCTTCCCCGGCCCCTTCTCCCTGGAAGAAGGTCAGAAAACCTAGGGAGAATATTTTACCCTCAAGACCCTCAGGAGGGCAGTTCCCTCCTTGTACCCAGAGGAAAGGATCCAAAGACACTGAGGCCAAAGAAGAATCAAACAGAACCAACAGGCTTTGTTAAGTTGCCCCTGGCTGGTCTGTTACTATCAGATCAGACCCCCTTTGTCTAATCTTACTTCTCCAGGATGGTCCTCTCTTCATCCAATCTAAGCATAAAGACACATGAGTTCCCCTGCTCTCAGGACTTCCTTTCCTTGTGATGTCTCCCGTAGCACGCAAAACTGCTATTAAAGAAATGTATATGCTTACCTAATGCTAATCTCTTTTCCTTTAGGAGCCTCAGCCATGAACTTCTGCTCCCCCAACAGAGGCCAAAAAGTTACAGGGAGCTCCTCCAACATTCCACTGGGTACATGAGTGAGGCCTGATTGCGGGTGAGAATATGTGGGTTTGAGCAGACACCAGAGAAATTCACAGAAACCATTCCTGCCTCTACGCAGCTCCAGGGATCACACAGCCCAACTGGAGCCAGTAAGACATCAGAGAAAATCTGCAAGGGGCTTCTGGAGGACTTTCACTTTTCCGACAAAAGGTACAGAGTGGGAAGACAGATCCTGGTGTTTCTCCTTCCCCGTTCTTCCGAAGTGTGTGAGGAAATGGATGCCTGGTGCTGTCGCAGCCACCTCAAGACCATCAAGGACAAGCAGGAGACAAAGGGCAACAAACTTAGGATGAGGAACAAGATGAGGAGAACGTGTGGGTCACTGGTGATCCAAATGAATCTTACCGAATCTGATGATTTCCAGTGAAATAGGCAATAAATGTCCTTACAGCAAAAGGCGTTGTTACTAGGGCCTTCGCTGTGTCTCGCCCCATACAACACACTTCTCTGGATATTTCGGAATCAGAGGGTTCCACCTTCATTAGCACCTACCTTTTTTCCACAAATCATCGCTAATTCCTGTTCCCAAATTAAAATCATGGGGAATATGAAAAGCAAGGGGAATGGTACAGCCACCTCGGAAGACACCTTGGCACCTTCTTATGCTTCAACATAGTCTTACCACACAATGCAGATGAATTTAAAATGTATGTCCACACAGAAACTGATACTAGAATATTTACAGAACCCTTATTCCTATTGCCAAAACTTGGAGGCAACCAAGATGTCCTTCAATAGGCAAATGGATAAACAAACTGTAGTATCGATATCTAATAGAAACTACTCAGCAACTTACATAAAAAAGACTATTATGCCATAAAAAAGGCATGGATGAATCTTAAATTCCTATTTCTAACTAAGGGAACTCAAGTCTAAAATGACTACATACCGTATGATTCCAAGTATATGCCATTCTGGGAAAGGCAAAACTAAAAGATAATCAAGAGGTCAGTGGTGTCCAAGGGTCTAGAGGCCAAGAGGAGGGTAGGGGGTGAGGAAGACGTAGACCAGGGGATTTTCGAGGCAGTAAAACTATTTTGTATGATGCTGTAATGGTGGGTACATGACATCATGCCACCCTTAAAACCCACAGAATATACAGCCCAAAGAGTGCACCTGAATGTAAACTATGGTCATTAATTAATAATAATGGATCAATACTGGTTTACTAAATACAACACATGTACCACATTAATGCAAGATGTTGGTAATAGGAAAACTGTTTGGAAAGAGGGTTTACACCAGAACTCTATGCACTATCTATCCAATTTTTCAGTAATCTACAACTAAGTCTAAAAACAAAACCTATTTGTGGTGGGAAGAACAGCAAGATGAGATGAGGAGTGGGGAATCTCTAAAATTATAAGAGTTTTCTTTTCAAATATGCCCAGAAAATAACTGAATTTAAGGCATGGAAAAAGGTAGGCCAGGACTTTCCACTCTCCATCCTCTCCTACTCCAGCAAGACCCATCCCTGAAGATCCAGGCGGGTCCCCTTGTGCCTTCACTCCCTCAGGGCAGGGCAGGCTCTCTGATGCACACTGCCCACTGTCCAGTGCAATTAACCACGAGCAGTGATGTCCAGGACCATCCAGGCTCTTTTCTCATCCTGGTTCTATCACTGCCACTCCCCGCCACTGGCTCAGCTTTCTAGTCCATCCCCAAGTTCCATGCTATTTTTACCTCTAATAATGACATCTCTGGCAAAGAACATATCCTTAGTCACTTCTCTACCTTAATGGAAGTAACAATCTAGTAAATAATAAACTCCCCGGGCCCTTTGTATTGTTTCTATAAAGGTTCTCTTACAACCAAGACATGGTGAAATCACTCCCCATCTGTTGGGCCCAGATGCTAATCACTGTTGAGATCTAACTCCCCTGTGGAAATGTAGAAAGGTTCGCTAATTCAGTATGAAAAGAAAGAGTATACTAACAGAAAGTTTCCTGGATCATTTTTTTCCAGATTTCTTTGGGGGTTGGAAGGCTGACTTAAAAATTTAGTTCTAAGTAGATTGAGGTTGTAACTGGGTAATTGTTGCTTGATGAAAAATATCTAGTCAAAATCCGCAAGGGGCTTCTCCTTGCAGAAAATAAAATAAAAACCTCAATTATTGCTTAGCTAGAGTATCATCCCTTCCATTCCTCCCCCCCTCTCTTTTAAAATCTTTTTTAAATGCCAATGGCACAGGAGGAGAAGGAGCCCTCACTGAAAGTATGGAGGCTATGAAATTTGCTGGAAGGCATTTGCTGAGAAAACATCTCCTGGAGAGAAGGCACTGTGGCCAGATCAATGAAGTAATCTGGTAATGTGGGCCACCAACCAGGAGGACTCAAATGGCTGTGGCTGTGCGAGACAGCATTATTCTGAGCGATAATGGCATTTTATCTGAATGAATCATTCCCAAGAGCAAGGAATGGGAGTTGTTAACACCTCCAGACCAAAACAGGAAGAATGAATGAAAACTAACAACTCCTAGAGAAAAGGTCAGGCTTTCTCACAATGCCAGGCTTTGCACTTACTGGTCCCTCTCTCCAGAGGGCCTCAGGCACACTCCTCCTCCCCTCCAGCCTGGGACTGTCTCACCTTACCCCACCTCTGTCTTTCACACCCACACACAGTATTTCCAGAATCCCCAAAGTGGTTATCATATCCTCCCAGTCCTCTGCCCTGTGTCACCAGGTGCCTATCTCCTCTGCTAGTGACTGTTTGTTTGTCTTTGCCTCCCCTGGACAGAGAGAGATGGGAGGACAGGGCCTCTCTCTGGGACAATCAGCGAATGCCTCCTCTATACACAAATCCCAGAAGAAATGGACACACAAATGAACTCTGCAGCTATCCCACGCCTGGGGGCTTTAAAAATCCTGTAAATAAAGCCTCTTTCAGCAAAAAATGTTTGCAAGTTGACAAAATATTAAACTGCATCACATGCAGCATTTAGCACCAACACAGGCCCACAAATTTCCACTCCAGAGCAGGCTTGCTTATCTGCAGTTAGTCCTCCAAGTCACAGAGAAACACAACAACAATACAGGTGTTTTAAGTAAAACAAATATCCTTCCATGTCTCTTTGACGGACAAAAATATCTCTGATGAAATGAAATGCGCAGAATTGCAAATGCTCTCCTGGTAGGAAACAGTTCCTCCCTCTGACATTCAAGGCAACCACAAGCCAGTTCAGCACGCTTCCTGATCTCAGGGTGCCAGGCTTTCGTGGGGATGTGGAAGTCGGGAAGATAGGTTTATTCGTGTCATGGCAGTTAAAACACAGACTGGCTCAATCACAGCCCAGCCAGTTGTCTTCTGATACCACAGAGGCTTTACAGAAGAAACGAGAATGTCCTTGAAGGGGTTAGGCTCAGGGGACCGTGTATATGCTGCCCTGACCCAGAGGGTCAACTCTGCTGGTGCCAACAGCTGGCTCCTGAGAAGCTGGCCTCAAGAGGGCTGACCACAAGAGCATGGGTCAGAATTCACTGGGGAGCCCGTCCTAATAAGGAAATACCAGCACTTTTTCCCTTATCAGTAATTCCCAGTCTACGGCAGCAGCTACAGGCAGAATCAGGAAATCGAGCTCAAGCTGCTGAGCTGAGATATCTCTTGGCTCTCAGGTATGTTCCAGCTTCTCCAAGGAACTTGTCCGCTTACTTTGACTTAAGGGTTCCTTCCACCATTGAGCCAGAAGCTTGAGGACCCTCGCTGGCTCAGGCCCTGTGTCAAACACAATCAGTTCACCATTTAGTGGGAAAAAAAAAAAAAAATGGTGCAAGGGGTGAATCTGTGATATTAAAGCCTTTCATTTCTTCCCCTCTATAAGTATTTCCCACCCTCATTGCAAATGTGAAAGGTTGCCATTTGCTGAGATACTGAATTTAGTAGGACAAAATAATGAGGGCCACAAAACCATGACTAAAAAGAAAATATTCTTAGGAAAGAAAAGTCAAAGTGTAAGAAAGTAAGAATATTCTTTAAAATACAGCACTGACTAGAAGATCTCAAAGGTCCTTCAAAATTTAAAGGTGATGAGTAACTAGTAACCAGGAAAACTGTAAAGTAGAAGGATAAGTTACTGTATTTACCCTGCAGAATGGCAGAAATTAACAGAGTCCTCAGTATCAATAGATTATGGAGTGAATAGGATCAAATACACTGCTGAATGTGAGTGCAAATTAATACAGACTGTGTGGAGGACAACTTGGTATTTTATAATATAGTCAAATAAATTCTATGGGGCTTTTATTCAGTTCAGAATAATCGCACACATGCTCCAAGTGACACCGACAAAACTACTCACTGAAGAACGGCTTTCTTTATGGTGAAACTGGAAACAGCTTCCCTGCCTACTAATAGTTTTAAAAAATGTAATTCAGTCTTAAGGTGACCTAATAGGCAGTAGTTAAAAGAATAAATTGTGTTTATAATCATGGCTGAATCTCAAAAACATAATAATGAAAGGACAAACCAAGATGTAGAACGGTATCTAATATGAGATTATTTATGTAAATTAGAAGATAACAGCATATCCACAGCTCATGGATATGTGTGTATATGCATATGTGTGTGTGTATGTACATCAAAAATCAGTGGTTCTCAAACAGGGGTGAGAACCTCTTCCTGGGGAACATTGGGCAGTATCTAGGGACATTTTTCTTTGTCACAGCTCCAGTAGGAAGTGCCAGTAGGAACTGGAGGATGCTGTTAACCATCATAGAATGCAAAGAAAAGTCCCCATCATGAAAAATCATCTGGCCTAAAATGCCGACAGAACTGAGACTGAGAAACGCTGCTCTGGAACTCTGCAGTAAAGTGGTTTTACATTTTAATTATTTAACTAAACAGCCTCCTGACACAGACATCATTTATACTCTGTTTACCTCTTACGCAGCCATTGGCTGGACTTTGGGGGCTCTAAACCCAAAGATACAACATGCCGTGTTTCCTTAAAAAAAAAAAAAGGAACAAGGCTTCAGACATAACACCTTACTCCCCCTAGGAACCTGAGAGATCAAATGCTCCCAATGTCTCGAATAACCACCTTTTGTGTGTTGCAGCCTTCCTGTCAAACAACCTTCCCCAGCCGAGCCTGATGACTCCACATTCACTCCCTGCTCCTGTCTCACATTCTGTCCCTCTCCCTTCATTCTCCCAGTCTCGAATGGTGGTACATTAGCTGCCTAGATACAAGTTGTGATTTCTCCTTATTTCCACATTATGTTTTGGTAAATCAAATCATGTTTTAAATGAAATAAAGTAGGTCACTGTTTTAACAAAAAATCCTGCCGCTGAACCCTTTGTGAAGTTTTCTGTCACACGATAATGATAATATCAACCTGATTTATCTGCCTCATGAAAGACTAATGACAATATATCAGGTTCTGCAGAAGGCACACACATATAAAAATGCCTCTATGTGCAACTTCTAAGAAAAAGTCCCTATCTACAAATACATGTGCTCATTCTGACTAACAGGAAACTAGACGCACAAACATCCAAACTGAAAAAGAAGAGCAATCAGTAACTCTCAAACTACGCTGATGCACAGACAAAACTGGATCAATGGCTCTAGTGATACTTTTGTCAGACTAGTGGTCACCAGAGATTAGAGAAGGGGCAGGGGTCTACGAGAGCACACAACTATAAAAGAGTAGCTTCGGGGAGTTTCTGGGTAGTGATGGAGCAGTTCTGTATCTTGACTGTGGTTGTGGCTATAAGAATCTAAACATGCAGTAAATTTTTACAGAACTATATACACACAGAAAAATACAGTAAGTGCATGTGAAAACCAGTAAAATTGCCAAAAAGTTGGTAATCTGGTTCACTATATTCTGAAAATGCCATATCCTGGTTTTGATAATATTCTAATTATGCAGGATACCACCATTGGGGGAGGCTGCGTTAAGGGACCACTCTGTAACCTTTCTTTGCTTTGCAGTTTCTTATGGCTCTGTAATTAGTTCAAAACTTTTAAAGTATAAATAAAATTTAAAAGTATGTCATAGGCCGGGCAAGGTGGCTCACGCCTGTGATCCCAGCACTTAGGAGGCCGAGGCAGGTAGATTGCCTGAGCTCACAGTGTCAAGACCAGCCTGAGCCAGAGTAAGACCTCCTCTCTACAAATAGCCAGGCGTTGTGGCAGGCGCCTGTGGCCCCAACTCCTTAGGAGGCTGAGGAAAGAGACTCGCATAAGCCCAGGAGTTTGAGGTTGCTGGGAGCTATGACGCCACAGCACTCTACCCAGGGTGACAAATTGAGAGTCTGTCATCAAAAGATAAATAAAATTAAATTTAAAAAATAAAAATATGTCTCATATGAAAAAATCTTCAAAATCTTACGTCATTAAGGAATCCCAAATTAAAATAACCGTGATATTCCACTATATGCCTATTAGATACACTGGCAACAGGAACGCTCATTCACTGCTGATGGGAATGAAAATGCCACAGCTCCTTTGGAAAATTAATATTAATAGTTTGGCAGTGTCTTACAAAACTAAATATACTCTTACCATGTAATCCAGTGGTCCCAGGACCGGTTTCACGGAAGACAATTTTACAGATTGAGGGCGGGGCGTTCTGAGAGGAGGCGGAGCTCAGGGAGTGAGGCGAGTAATGGGAGCGCCTATAAATACAGATGGAGCTTCTCTCACGACTGGGCACTCACCTCCTGCTGTGTGGCTCACGAAGGCACAGACCAGTGCCAACCAGTCTGTGGCTCAGGGCTTGGGAGTTGCAGATATAATCTAACAATCACACACTCTTTGGTATTTGCCCTAATGAAGTGAAAAGTCATGTCTATTCGCAAACCTGCAAACAAAAGTTGACAGCAGCTTTACTCCTAATTTCAAAACTTGGAAGCAACTGTTGCGTGACCAGAGATGCAAAAGAACAGCAGCTTTGCTATGGGTATAAGCTCGCTCCTGTAATTATTAAGGGTAAACAAGAAACAGACTACATCACATGGAATGGCATGTAGCAAAACATCTTTATTTTTGACTACCTTATATACACTGGTGGTCACGTACACACTTAATCTATGATCTCTAACTCTTTCTATCTAAGCTTAACTTGTGAGGAGACATCAAGTCTACAAATCAGCACAATTTTCTCTGCTTTTTCCTTCTTCTCAGACATATGTTAATTCTTGAGCAAGGTATCCAAATAAAAATCACAAAGAACTCCAAGGGAAGAAGGGGAAACAATATCCCTCAAGCACACACTTAGTTTGCCTCATAATGGAGTAATGACTTTGTTCTTCCAGAAGGCAGAGACCTTTAGGCTCCAAAGACAATGTGTTTTTAACACCTGTCAACCTGTATCTCCAGCAGAGAGATTGTAAGTCTCTGACCACCATGGGCTTAACAGGAGCCTAACATCAGAGAAACTGTTCTGAAACAGGCTCTGAGTATGCCTCTGAGGGGAATCCAGTTCCCTTTTTGCTTTTGTGTTAGCAAAAGCCATTTTTAACCCATTACAGACTTGCCTTGTGTGGCTTATGTGGGACAGTTTAACCCTCAAGCAACCAAGATGTTCTTCAATAGGTGAATGGATAAACTGTGGTACATTTCACGATTACATAGTATTGAGGGTTAAAAGAAATGGAGTATCAAACCATGAATAAACATGGATGACTCTTCAATGCATACTTGTAAGTGAAGGAAGCCAGTCTAAAAATGCTATGGACAGTTCGATTCCAACCATGAGACATTCTGGAAAAAGCAAAACTATAGATGTAGTAAGAACATCAGTAGTTTTCAGCAATTTAGGGGGAGACACAGATTGGTAGAATACAGGGGATTTTCAGGACAGTAAAACCTCTTGTGTGGTAGTATAATGATGGGTACAGGGCATCTCATAGAACTGTACAAAACAAAGAGTAAACCCTCATGCAAACTATGAACTTCAGTTAATAATAATGTATCAATATTGGTACATCACTTATAGCGAACATGCCACAATAATGTAGGATGTTAGTAAAAAGGGAACTCTCACAGGGGAAATGGAGGTATGGGAACTCTGTACTTTATGCCCAATTTTTCTATAAGCCTAATCTACTCTAAAAAATAAAACTTGCTAATTTAAAAATAGGTATAAATTTAAAAATTGTTAATCTCAAAAAATTGTGTCAGGTCTATTTATAAGTAAACCCCACATTGATCAAGAACAGTGATACCACCTTAATACAGACAGCTGCGTCTGCATTTACACACATGTTGTGTCACGTCCTCATGTTCCCCAGACTAAAGAAACAGCTATCATGTCCAAAGGTTCCATAATGCTTGTGAAACGTCTCTGAAATAAATGTGTGTAGAAGGCCCTACAAATCAAGGTTTAACTCTAACAGTATACAGGTCACACAGCACAGGGAAGCTGAAACGCTCAGGGAGAATCTGGGCAGCGTGGCCACCTGAGTGTCACTCAGGTATGCTAGGCAAAGATGGCAATGTGTTCAGATAAGCCCCTGCCTCTTCCTCAGACACATTTCAGGGAGGTCTGCTCTTGGCAGGATGGGAAAAATAAAAGCAGAGAGATCCTTGCACTCCCGTGTGGCTTGCGGCATATTCACAATAGCCAAGAGGTGCAAGCATCCTCAAAGTCCTCTCAGAGTTGAAGGGATACAGAAATTCTGGTACACACAACAGAGCAGTATTCAGCCTAAAGAAGAAGGAAGTCTTTTCACACTCTACAACTCGGATAACCTTGAGGACATCAGGGGAAGCCAGGCACCAAAAGGCAAACACTACATGATCCCACTGAAATGAGTTATTTAAAATAGTTAAACTCTTAGAAACACGAAGTACAAGGGGGGTTACCAGAGCCTGGAGAAAGAGGAAATGGGGAGTTTTTGTTCAATAGGTACAGAGTTTCAGTCAGGAACAACGAGAAAGTTCAGAGAACTGTCCCGTAATAGTGTGCATACATTTAACACTGTTGTACCGTATCCTTAAAAATGGTTAAAGTTGTAAATTGCATGTTATGTCTTTTTACCACAATGAAAAAATGGTTTTTTAACCTACAATAAAAAATTATTTTTTAAAAATAAAATAACAGTCCTGAGCATGGCTTTCGCAGAGTGATCTGGAAATTTAAACATTGTTTACATATCTGGCCACAACATAGGAAGCCTAAATCAAACTTCGATACCACAGAGGGCGTGGAGTTCAGCACAAAGACAGCGTAATCCCAGGAGAAAGACTCCAGGACGCTGACGCCAATAGGGCTTTTGTAAATTAACAACAACCAAAAAAGTGAACATTTAAAATTAGTTTCCTAAAACCTATTGGATTCCAGACATTCATGGGTGACCTCATTTTGAACTAACACCGGTTTCTATTAAATAGCTTGTCTTAACTAGTAACAATAATGAAGGGGGCTGCCATTAGCAGGGGCACTATCTTTGCGCTGGTTTATATGCCTCCTTACATCAACTCCTTTTTGGAATTTTAAATGGCAAATGTCCTGACTATGTATTGCTGTGTAATGAGCCATCACAAAACTTAGTGGTTTCAAACAACAATCATTTGATCTTGCTCATGAAACTAGAATTCTGGAAGAGTTAGGCAGGCAAGGCTTGTCTATGATCCATGCAGAGTCAGCCAGGACAACTCAAGTGGGGCCCACTAGGGGATTCACTTGTAAGATGTTATTCATACAGCTGGCAACCTAGTGACAGCTGTCAGCTGTGGGCCAATTCCTCCCACTTGGCCCTTTCCATGGGATGCTTGGGCTTCCTCATAGCATGGCGGCTAGGTTTCAAGAGCAACACTGCAGAGCAAGGTGGAAGCGCCCAGCATTATCATAACTTAGCCATGCAAATTATAATAGCATCACTTCTGCTATAGTCTATTTGTCAAGGCTGTCTCAACATTACACGTAAGTTCAAAGAGAAGGAGCATAATCTCTATTGCTAGATGGGAGGAGTTTCAAGGGAACATTGTAAAGACACGTGTGATGAGAGATATTGGTATGTCCATCTTTGGAAAATACAACCTGCCACAGTAAGTATTAACAAAGTGATCCTCAGTCTGTAGAGAGAGAAACTGAGTCTTAGAGAGGTGATTAACTCCCCACTCTCCCCAAAGTCATAAGTTATTAAGTAACAGAGCCAGGATCCAAACCCAGATATACAGGACTTCCAAGTCAAAACCTTTAATTACTATGACTATTTTGCTTCTGACTTCCTCTACAATTCCCACTGCCATTAGTCTAGTTCAGACGGTCTCTCCTAACCTTTTAGGCACTGGAGAACTTATTTCAAGTAACTGGCATGAAAATAAGCCTGAACTCCACAGCGCTATACTCAGTTTAGTGACTGACACATTGAAAGCTCTCTAAATTTTTGCTACATTAGATGGGTTTTCTCTCCTCTGTTACTCCTTAACAGAAAGGATCAAGTTTAGTAAAATGTGACATTCATATAGTACTCGATTCAGTTCCTTGATCACAGCAAGAGTTCAATAAACGCTACTTGTCTTCAGGTCTCTCTCTCCAACCCCACCACCACCACCAGGCTGTAAGCCACTAAGTCCCAGGAACCTCTCATCACACACACACACATACACACACCCTACACCACGGGCTTCACCAAATGTCATGTGAACAAATGAATGAATGATTATCAAAAAAAAAAAAAGAAGAAAGAATGATTGTCGTATATGAACACTGATGGACTGAATAGTAATCCAGGTTTATAATCACTTTCTTCATTTAAACCAGGGAAATCTAACACAGTCAGAGTCACAAAATGCCAACAACAGGCCTGCTGGTCTGGCCCTAAAGGAAGGCAACCGGACATACTTTAGTGAAGAAGAAATCTAAAAAAAAAAAAGTGGAGCAAACAGACAAAACTGCAAAGGGAAGAAGACATGAACAAAAGAGTGTTTAGCTAAATGAAGAAAAGTATACAATTTCTAGGCCATCTGCTCTGACATCTTTCATCACTCTCCCCACTTGGATCCTGGGGTCAGTGAAAAATGCGTAAGGATAAAAGGAGGATCAAATCAATGTTTGCCAGCGCCTACTGCACCTCCAGGCACCGGGCTAAGTAAGATCTCAGCTTTTTCTCCCACTTACTGATTTTCATAATAAAACTGCAAACAGCTGGAAGAGGAAGTAAGAACAAGAAGTAGCACGACATTTTCCTGGCTCTTAGAAAACTATTTTAAGAAATAATTATGGAGATATAGCAACTAATTCCACCTTCCCAATATTCTAAGTGGGAAATCCCCTGGGTATTAATACTGGATTGTCAGTGGATCAATTCAAAGAGCAATACCTCCCTCCCTACACACTACTTTGCACATAAATAAAATCTCCTTCCTTACATTTACCATTCAATCACTGTTTTTTTCTAGGCTTTTCAACATCTACTAGGCTTTTCAACATCTACTACCACACTTCATTTTCAAAAGAAATCACTGTAGCAAGTTCATGTTCTTTCTTTTCCAAAAACAAGTGGGCACAATAGATTGTGGCAGTGATGAAAGTGGAAAGTGATAGTGGAGAAAAATTAATCTTTGTTCTTTTCATTCTCAAAATCTTTAAATAAAATTGAATTTTGCTGACTACTGCGCTTTAAGTGTGTTAAATTAGAGAGAAGCAATGTATCACACTTTTCCAATTTTTCTACAGCATTAAAGGATCTCGCTTTATGCACACAAGTCTACAGAAATGGTTCTTTTTGTACAAAGAGGAACCTCAGACATATATTGTTGAATGAAGAAAGCTAATATTCATATGACTAATGAGCACATTTTTTCTTATCTAGTTCACAAAAATTTCCCCTTACTTCTAGTAGTTATCAACAATACTTATGCAAAAGCACACACATTCTCCATTTTTCAAAACTCTTGTCTCTTGAGTTTTGAAAACTCCAGTATTAATACCATGAGGGTGTGCGGTTACAGGGCCACAGATGGCTTTAGTTTGGACATCTCCCAGAATGGTAGCCCATGTCTTTAACTGCTATCAGCACCACATTATGGTTCCATCCCTAATTTTCTGCTCCAAGGGCAGAAAATGTTCAAATGTCCAAAGTTTAAATGAGAAAAAATCCCCTTCTTCATTCTCAACTACCTCTTTACCTCTGCTCACAGACAACAACAACAAGAAGATATTTGGGAAGAAATAATACTAATGATCAGGTAGTGACACAGCTCAACTATCTATCTAAAATGCAGAAAATAAGTCTTAAGATTACAGCACATTTTGCAAAACTATTTGAAATCTTTCAATGGGGATGAATTCTTAAAAAAAAAAAAATTTTTTTTTTTGAATTCCAAAAGAAAATGGAAAGATCCACAGAATGGCTTCCAAATAGTTCTGTCCTGGGGCCCAAGGTATCTGTGGGGCCTCATGAACGCTGATGGGAGGTCATGCCCCACCACCACCACCTCGGCCTGAGCTGCTCACTTAGGCTTTTTCTGTCTCCTGGAGGAGGCTTCTGTGGTAAGGTATATTTTGAATAATGTACCAACGTTTATTTTAAATAAATAACTAGTTTACTAGATGAAGACATTGGTAGTTTACCAAACAAACTTAGTGTGCAAATATGAATAAACACTACATAGACACAACTATATAGCAAAGTTTTTGCTTCTGTTTTCTTTTTTCCAAAAACAATACTGGGTTTAAATTACACACGCACATTTCTTGACACTCCCATTCAAAGGTGAATCCTAATTTCCTCTTTCCTTAAACCCACCTTAGTGACTCTTCTAACACAGAGAATGTGTGGAAAGTGACGATATGTGATTTCCAGGGCTAGGTCAGAAAAAGGAAACAACTGTCACCTGATCATCCCGGTCTCACATTTCACCCTTTCACTCTGGGGGAGGCCAGTTGCCATGTCAACAGGACACTTAAGCAGCTCTGAGAGAGACCCACAGCCCCAGCACTTGTCAGTCGTGTGACTTCATTATCTTGGAGTGAGAGCCCCAGCCCCAATCCAGCCATCAGATGAGTGCAGCCCCAGCTGACATCTGACAGCCACCCCTGGAGACCCTGACAAGAACCCCCAGGCTAAATGCTCCTGGGTTCTTGAATGCTTGTTGTTGGGTCAACCCATTAAGTTGGGGGGGGGGGGTAATTGTTTATACATTAATAAATCACTACTTCAAGATGTAACTTGAATGATTTATTTTCTGTTTTAACTGCTTCAGAATATTTAGGTTCCAGTCAAATGAGATTATTTATCCTTTTCTTAACACTCCTTCTGTCTGAATTCTCTTCTTCCCCTTTCCTTGTCTCACCAGCAATCTTCCCTTTCCTCCTCTAAGCCCCTGTTGATCTTTATCTGAGCCTGGCTTCGTTGTATTACAGTTACTTGTGTGCCTGTCTCAACTCCCTGACCAGACTGAATAACCATAAAGGCCACACTTCTAAAAATAATAATAATCCCCTTCAGTTTGAAGACTCACAAAATGCTTTGCACATAGCAGTTGATTCACCAAACAAAAGAAGGAAATACCAGTCAGTGCAACAATATATGAACAATTTTAAAATTTATAGGGTAGAGAATAGAGAGGATTGCTATCTACATTAACCTAAGTTAAGAGTATCCAGGTCACTAGCCATGGTGGACACCTGTTGGCTGCTTCTCCAGCATCCATGCACCCATTCACTCTTCCTAAAAATCATTTTTGTTCTAACATTCCCTGATCACCACCTAACTAGTTTGCTGGAGAAATGTGCCCCACAGCCAGCTCCAAAGTCCAATCCAGTTTTGCAGAGACAAGAAGAAAAAAAAAAAAAAAAACTCTAAATGACCTAGAAAGTATACGAGTCAATTTAATTGTACAGCCAACCATACTTCTGATGTTTTCAATTATACTCGTTTTTGTAGTTCAGGCCAGTCAGCATTCAATTTTCTGTTGCTTACCCTCAAAATCATCCTACCTGCTACACTGAAAAAAATCTAAACCAACACATCCCTGGATGCATTACAATGAGCCTTATCTTGCCAGAATAAAACAAGAACAAATACACAAGCAAACACTTACCAGGAATATTTCAAAATTACTAATACTACTTTTTTTCCTCATTCATAAATTACAATGCACATAGCATGTGTTAAAAAACTTGAAAAATTCCTGAAGCAGAAAAACTATTTAATTTTTTCAACCAATTATCTAAGTTGATTTGACCTGAGTATTATTAATTACATAAAACCAAGTAACATCCTACCTTCTGAAACATACTCTGAGCCACAGTAGTCATCTTGATAGCAATTAAGTCAATTCTTGGTTATCTGCGGATGAAGCCTGTGAACTTTTAATTCCATGCTAATTTCTCTTGCAACCTGGAGCCCTGCTGAGTTATTTCCCACTGCTTTCAGCTAATGCCTGTGCAAATTAGCAGGGATGTTCACCTGGACAAAACAGACTGAGCAAACTGAATCCACTGCTCCAAAATTCATCTTACATGGAAATGCCAAGGCCTTTGGGATCACTGAAGAGTTCTGAATTATATCTGCATTTCTGTTGTCAAATGTAAAGAAGGGCCTGTACCTGCATTATCAAGTCCTGGCTCTACCACTTTTAAACATGTAAACCTAGCCAGACACAGAGACTCACACCTGTAATCCTAGCACTCTGGGAGGATGAGGTGGGTGGTTCGCCCTGAGCTCACAGGTTCAAGACCAACCTGAGCAAAAAGCGAGATCCCCCTCTCTAAAAAAATAGTGGGGCGTTGTGGCAGGCACCTGTAGTCCCAGCTACTTGTACTTGGGAGGCTGAGGCAAGAGAATTGCTTGAGCCCAAGAGTTGGGAGGTTGCCGTGAGCTATGACACCATGGCACTCTACCAAGGGTGACAAAGTGAGATCTGTCTCAAAAAGAAAAAATAATAATAATAAGCATGGCAAGGTCACTTCCCCAGACTTCAGCTTCTTATTATACATAAAAATGTGAATCATGATAGACAGCACTTCAAGCCTAACATGACTTAAAAATTAAATAATCATAATAATAAGCCATCTAAAGCAAGCAGCACAGTGCCTGGAACATAGTAAGTGTGCAGAAAACGTTCATTACTGTGGTTCTAATGCCTACAATTAATACTGAAAAGGAAAATAATTACCATACAAAAGGGTATTATCTTGCAAAAGATACATCAAGACTTTGGGGAAAAGAAACATGAATTAGGGTAATAATAAGTCTCAGTACAAAGTAAATGGAGCCAACTTAAAATTAAACATTAATTCTTGATTATCTGCTTTGGGAAGAGCAAAGAAGAGAGTATATTAAAAGTAAATAGTTCTTCAACAACTCATAAACCCAACAGCTACAGTATATCTTACATATGTCTTAGCATAATATTCCCAGAACGTCAATAGATTCACATACGAATTACGTTAAAAAATGAAATCCACAATCTTTCTAACAGTCAACAGTTCAGACTATCTGCACCACTAAATGAACATGCAAATTCAAGACTGCAATTTTAGACTTTCAGCTAACTTCAAACAGAAACAAGTAAACTAACTAGACATAAATCCTTCACTGGGAGAGTAACTTCAAGAAAGTAACTTCATACTGGGCTTCAATCTAAAACCAAGCTTTATTCAGGCCGTCAAATTGTATCACCTCTTACCTAAAGCAGATATGCCATCCAAACTGTCCATTTGTTGTCCATTGTCAATAAAACTGACCTTACAAAGTTCATAAAGATAAACCAAGGAAGAAAACAGCAATTTGACTCGCAGTCTGCTATTAGGTTTTACCTTTACGGGTCATATAATATATACATATGTCCTCTAAAGCTAATATATGGTTTAGAATCTTGGGGGTCGCTCTCATTAAATAATCAAGTCATCAGAATAAGGTTTGAGTTTCACACCAAGATGATCCACTCCCCAAACTCACTGAGCCCCAGGAAGGACCAAGGTGGCCTCACCTAGCAGTGCCCCTGGACGTGGGCACTGCGCAATCAACATGTTTTAGATGACTACCCTAAAAGGGGGACACATTTGCTCAGTCCACCTCAAGGCCTAGATTCTCTAGAACTTCCCCAAGAGAGTAACTTCATATTCACTTTAAAGAGCACGGTAGGCTAGGTATGGTGGCTCACGCCTGTATTCCTAGCAGTCTGGGATTACAGACCTAGGGCAGACTGCTTGACCTTAAAAGTGTGGGACAAGTTTGGGACCAGCAAGATCCCGTCTCTACTAAAAATAGAAAAACTATTTGGACACTGTGGTAGGTGCCAATAGCCCCAGCTACTTGAGAGGCTGAAGCAAGAGGATTTCTTGAGCCCAAGAGTTTGAGGTTGCTGTGAGCTATGAGGCCACAGCAATCAGCTCAGGGTGACAGAGTGAGATGGTATCTAAAAAAAAAAAAAAAAAAAAAAAAGCACTTTATGGGATTTTAAGCATATAAATACTTGAACAAAATCAATGCTGACAATGACCCTGTAAGGAACATGTGTGTGCAGGTGACTCAAAATGTGTTTTGCAACATCAAAAGGGTTAACCTGCTCCATTGCAGGGCTCACTTTTGTGTGTGGCCTCGATTCCTCCAATTTCTCCAGGAACTAGCTTGTGAAATCAAAGGCCTATAAGTGACAACCCATAAAAGCTTCCCCTGCTGAGCACTTTCTGTGAGTTCCAGTCAAGAACAACCCCATTTAATTCTCACAAGAGTCCTTTGAATGGGCACCATTATTCCCTTCACTTTACAGCTGATGAAACTGAGACATAAAGCTGTTGCGCTGGTGACCACCCTACTACCAAGAGGATAGGAGAGGCCGATTAGAAGTAGCTGGTGTGGACTGAAATGTGTCTCCCGGAGAGATATGCCTACGTCCTATCTTGTTATCTGCAGATGTGACCATACTTGGAAATCGCCTTTGAAGATATAATCAAGTTAAAATGAGATCACTAGTGTGGGTCCTAACCCATTATGACTGGTGTCTTTATTAAAAAAAAAAAAAAAAGAGCGTGCCATGCACAGACAGGGAGACAACAGCTTCATGAAGGCGGAGGCAGATGCTGGAGTGACACTACACAAGACAAAGATGCCTGGGGCCACCGGAGCTGGAGGACCCAAGGAAGGATCTTTCCTAGAGGCTTCAGAGGGAGCAAGACCCTGCCAACACCTTGATTTTGGGCTCCTAGCTTCCTGTGAGAAAAATAAGTTTGCCTTGTCTCAGTGTATGAAGGCGGCATCCCAGGCCCTCACCAGCCACTCCTCCCTATCCAGAACTTCCACTTAACCTGACCTGTCTGTTCAAGTGGACATATTAAAATTTCTACTCCACATTCCTTTTATGGACTTGAGATTGCTATAGGTAGAAAGTGTAACATATGTGAAACATTCTTTAACAGTACTTTTTAAATAAAATTTTAATGGCAGTATTCTATCTCTAAGTGCTTTTTAGGACAGCTCAAGTCATGCCTGCAGCATCGCCGTACTCCAAGCAGTCCACAACTTTAAAACAAACCGTCTTTTCAAAGCACAGTATCTAGCGGCCTGGCCCAGTTCATCTCAATGAGGTAAGGTCCATGGAGACATTCCTGAATCCAGAATTGGGTCTGCCCAGGCCCCCAAGGGTGAGCAAGGCCTCTGGCAAGGAGAGAGAATGGAGGCTAAAAGAGAGGGCACCCCTGCACCTGCTGAACAGCACCCCCATGGGTGCTCGGAGTCAGCTGGAGTAGCCTGGCCGGCGGCTGCAGGTCACACCTGGAATGAGAAGTCTCAGGCAGGGCTGAGCATGGAGACGGTAGACGCAGTACACACACATTCCCATTCACACGGTTGGAAGTGGAAGGCCAAGTGCAGCCTCTGCAGTAAAAGGCCAGGGAGGCAGGAAGAGAACTGGAAAGGGCCTCAGTGTGTTGCTGAGCCTGAGATTCTGCCGTCCAGAACAAGACAGGCTCAGCCGAGAGTACCTGTCAACTAGGGGAGTCCTCAGGCCAACTGGGACCTCTCCAGCCACCCAGCTCCCCATCCCAGGACTGGGCCTTCAAGGAGTGCATGTGTGTCGGGGGGGGGGGGGGCGGGGGGGGCGGGACAGAGGCACGTGCTCACCACGTCTGAACGTGCCAGCTGATAGGCAGAAAAAAGTATTTTCTGGTAGAACAATGGTAGGGTTCCAAACTGTACTCTAGAACTGCCATGAAAAAAATAACCTAAGTAAATAACCAAAGTAAATCGATCCCACTTAAAGTTAAACATTTAATGCCATTAAAATAACTGTGATGAGAAATGTAAAAAACAGGCCAGGCACAGTGGCTCACGCCTGTAATCCCAGCACTCTGAGAGGCCAAGGCAGAGGGATTGCTTGAGCTCAGGAGTCTGAGACCAGACTGAGCAAGAGCAAGAGTCCATCTCTAGTAAAAATAGAGAAACTAGCCAGGCATTGTGGCAGGTGCTCACAGTTCCAGTCACGTAGGAGGCTGAGTCAGGAGGGTCTGTAGAGCCAGGAGTTTGAGGTTGCTGGAGCTGTGACATCAGGACACTCTACCCAGGGCAATGGAAGGGATTGGGGAGGTGTGTAGAAGGAGGGAGAGAGACAGAGAGAATGGAAAGGAACACACCAACTGTGAAGGGAGTTGCACTTTACCTTTGTTATAGAGAGCATGGTGAACGACAGAATTAATCAGGGCAGCATGAGGAAGAAGATGGAGATTTCTGCATGCTCTCTGGAAATGTCTATGAATTCATAGCTTTTTTGTGGTTGGATGGGTTTATTTTGTTTTACCTGTTTTCCATTAAAAACACAAGAATTTTTTTCCTCCTTGTCCTCTCAGGGTTCTTGTAAAGATTAAATGTGGTAAAATGCAGTATCATTTTGGAAACAGTAAAATATTGGGCAAATTTAAGCCTGCACTGTCTCAACATACATGGAGGGGTCACTACTATCATTCTTTAAGTAATGGCATACAGTCCGCTAGATGCAGAAAACTATAAAGCTCAGAATTAAGTTTGGCCAAATGAGTACCATCCAGAGATGACCAGGGTTAACATTTCATGTCATTTTTTTCAGCGTTTTCAATTTGTTTATTATTATATAACTGAAATCATACTATTTCATACCATGCTATTTCCCCTTATACACATTTTCCCTTGCACAAAACATTTCATCATTATTTGAAATTGCTGTACCATTCCACTGCATAGAAACATAAATCAACCATTTACTTGTCATTGGACAATGATGATGTTTTCACATTTTCACATAGGACTAATGCAAATCACCCAGGGTTCTGGCCAGAGGCTGAGAGGTAAGACCAATGAGACAAAGCATAGGAAGATTCATGCTTCTCAGCACACATAACCAAACCGCTTCCCAGCGAGGCTGCAGCCACGTCCACCCTCAGGGCAGCCATCTTGCCGCGCCCCTGCCCGCACTGGGTGCTGTGTGGGCGCCACACAGAGACAGTTTTATTAGGTTGTGAATAGAGGGAAAAAACACATTTTATACTTGGACATCTAGGAGCAGAGACATTTACTGTGAAGCTAAGAAACTTTAATCTTTAGGGCCTTTCACTGAATTGAGCCCTGGCCATTCTTCTAAGACACATTAATCCTTGTACTACTTTTTTGTTTTGTTCATTTGTTTGTTTGTTTTTTTAAATTAATGTGAGGGCACAATTAGGTTACAATGTTTGCATTTGTCAGGTAGAGACCCTCTTGTAAGTATGTTCCGCACCCAACAGGTGTGCCATATACCCATATTGAGTTATTTTCTTAAGCTGGGCCCCATAAAAACCAGATCCACCATTGTCCAGAAAGAACATTCTTGGCTGTGGCAGAGATGATACTCTCTGTTTAGTAAACCAACCGAATTTTCCACAAACACACAGCTAACCTACATTCCCAGTCTCCCTGCACATGCCTCGACCTTGACAGAGCTCTTGCTAAAGGAAAACCAGCAAAGATGGGATCAAAAAACTATACTCTTATTGTAGTTAGCTGCTGATACTTGGGGTTCATTCGTAACAGCATTTAGCACTAACTACAATGACTGAAGCAAAGGCTTCCATAAATCTGGCACTTGTGACCTGCCCATCTTGATAGCTCTCATTGGATCCCTGTGTCACAATTACCTTGCTAACTTGGTGCGTCTCGTTCTTATTTCCAACCAGGCAAGCAAAGGCACTTTGTACCGAGTGTCTGTGCACTTTGTGTCTGACAGGCTTAGATTTCCTGGCTGAAAAGTTCAACTCTGCCTTGTGATATGCAGAAGTGAAGCCGGGAACCAGAAATCACATCTTCCTTTTAAATGCACATTCTGAGCAGTAGAGTAGAGGCTTAGCTCTTCCTAATGAGGAGATGAGTGAGTGGCAGAGTTACACAATTTCCACCAAACACTGCAGAATTCTGAGTTTTCTGCAAAGGAGCACAGATGTTCATATCTGACAACAGCCAGAAGCCTCTGCCAACACATCAGCCCATTTTAAGAGAAAAACAGACACAAATACCAAAAAGATGCCAAGTTCTCTCTTAAACTGCATTTTCCCCTATTTTCTTATTTCCTTCGTCTTGATTCCCTTTCTGCCCACCACATATTTTCTGCTCTCCAGGTGTTCTGCCATTGTGCAATGATCAGCTAGGAGCACTCGAAATTCCTCGCACTCTTCAAAAATCTATGCTGCCCTCTACCCAACAACCTCCTCAAGTGCTTTATCAAAATATCACTGTTCCTTTGGGCCAGAATTAATGTTATCAGCCCAGATGCTATAAATCTTTCCCTGTGAAGACAATCCTCCCAATATCAAAGCTAAAACCACTCAAACCTGGAGATGCTCAAACATAATGAAAACTTCTCAACTGTAGCTAGCACTGTTTTGAAGCTGGCACCTCAGTTCAACCCTGGCTTCTTTGAGACTGAATATGTAACAAACAGATGAAGCTACAAAAGAAAAAAAAAGGTGATAAACTAAAGGCTTTATCAACACTGGAGATTTGCAATAGGTTTTTCTGAATGTTCTTCCAACAGACAGGGATAAAAACAGCCATGTACTATAAACTTCAGCAGAAAGGAGCTGGCCAGAAGTGGGAACCATTTTCATTGGCCAAAATTGGTCCCTGTGCTCAGAATTTACAAATGCAGTGGGATTTAAATTTAGCCAAAAGTGATGAGCAGTGGTGTATTTCTGACCTGAGTGGGTCCGTGGAGCTGATCTACACTTCCAAAGTGCACACAAGGGGTGCCTCTGTCCCCATACAAACAATGACCTTTAAAGAATGCAGTTCCCGATCCAATTGCATTGTGCAACTGAGATATTTGCAGCCTCATCTGACTGGCTAGCTCTAATTCGTAGAACATCTGGCTAACAAGATTAAAAGCAATCCCAGAATAAGAAAATTAGCTTTCCTCTATTTCAACACTACAGACTCATCCTCAGCCCAATTTGAAACAGCTTCACAAAGCAAGCAAACAATATTTATTGATTACTGATTACAAGTATAGCATTCAGAGAGACAAATTCAATGCAGAAACTGCATTATTCATAAAAAGTCTTTTCCAGGTCTGAAAGAGTATTTCTGTGAGTTAAGACAAAGAATTTATATTTCTGTGGCTCAGAGTTTGGATATGACTGGCTTAATTCATCAGGTTCCCCTCCCCCCTCCAAAAATAATCTGCATTTTGATTTGGCCTAAGGGACCTGGTACAAGTCACAACATATCAGTAGCATTAACAGAGAGGCTCATGTGGCTCTCCTGATTCTCTTAGAGGATTCAGCTGTTGGTAGGAATATATAAGACTTTTAGGGAAATTTTGTTCAGTCATGAAGCAATTCGTTTTCATACTTGTAGATGTTTCAGTGCTTAAAATGCTTACACAGGTGTACAAGTAGATAGAAGAAGCAGGCAACACTTGCCTCCTAATTTAGAAACAGGATTTTAATATTTGTTAAATGATTATAAAAATTCCAAAGTGATGCTCTAATAATGATGCTCCAAGAATTCTTCGAAAATTAAAAGATCAGATAAGCATGAAACACATTAAATGAAATCCTTGAAGTCTGAAGGCAGCTCCAAAGGGCATTTCACATAATCTGGGCTTGGTAGAAACTATTTAAATACTTTTTCTTTCTTTCTTTCTTTCTTTTTTTTTTTTTTTGAGACAGAGTCTCACTCTGTCACCAGAGCTAGAGTGCAGTGGCATCATCATAGCTCACTGCAACCTCAAACTCCTGGGCTCAATCCATCTTCCTGCCTCAGCCTTCCCAGTATCTGGGACTACCGGTATGCACCACCATGCCTGGCTAATTTTCCTCCTATTTCTTGTAAAGCCAGAGTTTTGCTCCTGCACAGGCTGATCTCAAACTCCTGGTCTCAAAAAATCCTCCTGCCTCAGCCTCCTATAGTGCTAGAATTGCTGCTGTGAGCCACCATGCCCCATCCCTTTTCTGCTTACAGTACGTAATAAAAGCTATCATTTATTGGACACTCTCCATGTGCTAGGCCTGTTAAGAACTACATAGAAAAGTCTAGAGTTCTATATTTATCACCCTTACATCATAGATAGGAAATTGAGATTTACAAATATTACCTAACTGGCTTAAATTTTCCTATCTAGTAGACTGGGATGGTGGGATTCAAGCTTGTCTCTTTCAGGCTCCAGGCCCCATGCTCTTTGCCTAGCACCAGTGTCTCATGTTACAGGATATTTCCTAAAACAGTTAAAAAATAAACTCCCTCATTTCCCTTCAGTAGCATATGCCATCACATCACCGGACAGTAAACTGCAGATTTAGTTAAGTCTGTGTCACTTGACCTAACCTACACAAGCTCTGCCTTCACTTCTGAAGCTAATATAAAACTCACAGTTTTCATTCTGTTTGTTTTTCAAATACCTATTCCTAACCTTCCCCACCCCCCAAATGTTTTAATATAAGCATTTCTTTGCCCCTTTTCCAACCAATATAAAAGTCTGAATTTGCTATGATTGATAAAACCATGCAGAGTGAAAGAAACGACCTCTTCTTTCTTGTTGAAATACCCTCTTAAGGAAACACCGTAAGGAAGTTGACAAAGGGTGTCAGATTCATTTCCGTTTCTCATAGGCGCTCTCTAACAGAGGGGCTGCATTTCTAATTACTAAAATGCCCCGTCTTTGAGGCTGATGATGCCCTTTCTAGAAAGTAACTGATCTGCCCTCCAATTGTGTGTCAGTACTTGCTGAGGGCTATGGTAGGTGGTAATCCTAAGCCCTCAAGAGTAGCAGCCTCTCTAAAGCAGGGAGTCCCCTGCGGAATGCAGAGTAGGGTCCAGTGGGGCACATGCCCCCTTCCTGTAACAGCAATGCAAACTGTGCAGGGCCAGGAGCATCCTTGACACCAGTTCATCATTTCCTCCTGCCTTAGCAAAGTGGTCTTCCTCCTCAGCCACAAGGACCTTAGAGGAAAGACATGCAGTGGGAAAGCCATTTGCTTTGTTGACATTCCTTGTCTTTCCCGCCAACATTGATCATCTGGGCAGCTCAACCCTCTAGTCCAGTGGACTCAGACACTTCAGCTACTGCCTACTAGATTCACATTTGCCATTTTTTCATGTTTTTATTGGAGAAAAAGGCAACTTTTTGTTAACTGATTATAAAATTTTCATATTTAAATGCGTTTGCAAACCATTAATGTTAAAGAAGAGAAATTTCCGACTGCAGTCTTCTCAATCTTTAACATGTTGACACACAACAAGTTTCCCAGAGATGTCCCCTGAAGAGTCAGTCCCCCCTTCCAATGATACAAACCCATCATTCACAAGAGTCTCCAGAACAAGTCTCTGGGTCCCTGGGGCCTAGCAGTTTACAGCACCTTTTAAGCTCTCAACAAGTATTTGTTCCAAGGCCTCTGTAATCTCCTAACAAAAAGATCCCTTCTTCAAGCTCTTCTTTTTTTTTTTTTTTGTAGACACAGAGTCTCACTTTACCGCTCTCAGTGGAGTGCCGTGATGTCACAGGACTCACAGCAACCTCCAGCTCTTGGGCTTCCGTGATTCTCCTGCCTCAGCCTCCCGAGCAGCTGGGACTCCAGGTGTCCACCACAACGCCCGGCTATTTTTTGGTTGCAGTTCGGCCGGGGCTGGGTTTGAACCTGCCACCCACGGTATATGGGGCGGGTGCCCTACTCACTGAGGCACAGGCGCCACCCTCAAGCTCTTCTTTAATGTTAACTATTCTCACAGAGCTAAGGTCCACAGAGGTGCAGTCCTGTTCAGCTCTGCCTCTTTCTAACCTCAGGCAAATTACTCACCTTCTCTAACTTGGAGTTTTCTTTTCTCTATTTCTTAACTCTAAAAATAGAATTCTGATAGTAGTTAACTCAAAGGACTGTGTGAGAAATAAGCAAGATATATACCAATTCCTTTGCCTTGTTCAGAGTGAACACTCCATAAAGGTCAGCTGTCCTTGTACTTACTCACTGATGCATCAGCACTTTGTCTGGATTCTAGTCTCAAGGTCACGACCAGCTAGACTTGGGCAAGACAGCCCCTCTCTAGACCCAGTAGTGGCACAGGCAAAATCCAGGGTTGGCTTATATCAGCCTAGTTCTCCAAAGACCATTTCACAGGCATGTTATACTTAATATTTTTCTTAAAATTATTGTACCTTAGTATCATCCAAAGAAAGATAATCTGTGAAAACATAGGTTTGATGTGGTTGCTAAACTTTTCCTAATACAAATGAAAATGAAAAAAGAGTTATCGAGCTATTTCTTAAAAGCCAGTACCATACCTAACTCACCTTTGATGCCATAAGCTGAGAAACACTAACTCAGGATCTCCATACAAGATCCTAGCACTGAAGACAATTTGGAAAGTCACAAGCTAACCTTTGCAAACACTAACCTAAGCCCCCTAAAGCAGGACAGTGGTTCAGACCACCAAGGAGGTCCTCTTTAGAAATTAGATTCAGTAGCCCACATCACAAAGTCCCAAAGCTACAAAGCTGGCACCACTGTGGAGAGGACGGAACACTTTTACACTGATGGTGGGATTGCAAACTAATATAGCATCTTTGAAAAGAAGTACGAACAGTCCTCAAGGAACTCAAAATAGACCTCCCATTTGATCCCACAATTCCATTACTAGGTATCTATCCAGAATAAAATAAATAATTTTATCACAAAATTTATCACAAAAATGTTTGCCCTAGATTGTTTATGATTGCTCAATTTATAATTGCCAAGATGTGGAATCAACCCAAGTGCCCACCAACCCATGAATGGATTAATAAACTGTGGCATATGTATACCATGGAATACTATTCAGCCATAAAAAAGATGGAGACTTTAAATCGTTTGTATTAATCTGGATGGGGTGGGAGAACATTCTCTTCAGTAAAGTATCACAAGAATAGAAAAGCAAGTATCCAATGTATTCAACACTAATATGAAGCCAGCAGACAAACTAATATACGCCCACTCAAGAGAAAAACTCAATTTAATTCAAGTTGGGGGGACAGGAGGGAGGAGGAGTGGTGTGCTCCCACTTAATGGGCACAGTGTGAGGGGTACAGCACACCTCCTGGGTGAGGGGCACAACTACAACAGGGAGCTAACCTAACAAATGTGAACGTTGTAACCTAATCATTTGTACCCTCATATTAATCTGAAAAAAAAAAGAAAGAAAGAAATTTAGATTCAAAGCATGTTACCATCTGAACATCAGAGATGACAGGCACAGAACTGACTCTGTAGCTTTCCAAAGAAAGAATGACATCAGTTTATAGGATGAAACAAAATCTCTCCAATGTGCTTAGGTAAGAGGCAGGAAGGCATTTTTTAAGAAAAGTTTTGGGGTAAGACTTTTCCAAGTTCTAAAACTAAAACTCACAAAAGCCCCTGCTTTCCCTCCAAGAAAAAGCACATTGTCAAACTGTGGCTGCCCCAGACAAAATAACCCCATCAGCTCAGCATGGGCTGGCCAACACTGAAATGTGTGACAGCTCACACCAATAGCACATCACCTTCTTTTAGATGCCAGCAAAACCAAAGCCATTATAGTAAGGCAAAATAAATAAATAAATAAATAAATAACAAATATTTTATGGTAGTCATAAAGAAAACTACTTAGGATGAGATTATGCAAACATTTTATGGACTCCAAACATTAAGCTTTCATGAGTAAAAATGAGTATAAGTGGTAGCCAATAATATAGTTATCTTTGCTTTTAACTGCAATTATTCCAAAGCCCTGTTCGTAGCTGTCACTTATTCATTTCTAAGCTGAAGCAAATTATAGTTAGAGGAGATAGAAGCTGACAGCTCATTTCTTCTGTGAATGGCACGCTGTCCCATTTCTGCACAGCCTGTGGTCCCGCCTTTAGGGCACATCCACCATAAGCAGAACAATCCTGCTAAAAGGAACAATAAAGACAATAGCACCAGGGCTGCCAGTCTGGAGGCCTGGAGTCCTCCAGCAGAGTGCCTCAGCCTCTCCGCATACTTTCTCCTGATCACAAGGAGAAAAGAGTAAGTTTTCCCCCATGAGTACTCCAAAGGCATTGTATCTGCATGAAGGATGCATATTTGGGGAGGGTGTGTGCGTGTGTGCCTGTGTGTTGTAGAACTGAGAAAGTTGGTTTCAATTTAAAGGAATTAATATTCCAAGTCTTATTAAGATCATAAACTTCATCCTCTTAGGACACACATCTCAGGGAGAACTGGGTCAAAGGCACAAAGCAGTCCATAAAAAAATAAAATATTTTTGAAGCTAAAATAGCACCCAATAAAAAAAACTGAGTGATCACTTTTGGCACCTAGAAAATAGTACAGCCTGTCCCTAAATATTAAAATTGTATGAATACAAAAATAACTCTTAAGAGGAGCTTTTGGAACTCAAGCTGATGAATCCAGTTATGCTGCTGGTTAGCAGAATTGATGAAACGGAATACTTGACTCCAGACAGGGACTGGACGGAACCAGTGAACCAAAGCGTGCATGTGTCACCTGAACAACAAACAGGAACCAAAACCTTGTGGTGGCATCTCTTTTTATGTCATTAGTTCTTTTTCAAGTCAACATGTAGCCTAAAGATGAGGAAATCAAATGAAAAAGCACATTTGAAAGACCCCTAGGAGATATTTTTCACCCTTCAAGTTTTCAAACACTCAAAGGCTCAAACAGATGAAAGGAGCGCAGCAATCCACAAATTAACTGCTGCTCAGAGGATGAGCGTTTTACTCTTTAATTAACACTCTGTCCTTAATCCAAAAGCAGAAGTAAAACATGAGATGCACAGAGCTTACGCACCTCTCCCGGAACAGTGTTACCTTCCTTCCTCAGGCTTTCTCTATTTCCATCACAATGTGTTTAAATTTAAGATGCAGCCTTGGCAGCAAGCGTGTGTAGCTCGGTGATGCAAACAGTGTAGGATGGTGCCACCAAGGACTCAGTGAGTGGGAGACAACCAGGAAACCAACTTCCCTTCTCTCAGCGCAGCTCTACTCCATCCAGAGGAGGCTGTGGGCACATGTACCGTGGGTCGTCTTTTTCAACTGGGCCAGGAAGAAAGTACAAAGACAGGAAATGCCAAGTATTTTGGAAGGATCTGCAAAACCCCTAGGTTTCAACCACTGGTGTCCAACTTATCTTCTTCCTCACTTACCTCTCTCGGTGACTTCATGTCCACTCTGAGGGGTGGAAGGTTACCTTTGCAGCAGCCATAGATTCAGGAGGGAAAGGCCGGCACAGATGAAGCATCTTCATAAGCAACCCCAAATATGTTGCAGTGGTTCATTGGAAATATCCAAGTAATATTTCAGTGGGATCTTCTGAAGATCCAACTAAACTGATCTTCAGTTTGACTTCCCTCCCATGTAGTGTACTTTAAAACCCCAGTTAGGCACATTCTACGTGCCAAGCAGTGGGCAGAGCACAGGGGACGTGACGGTGACTGGCTGTGGTGCCATCATGATGGTGCTCCCAGACCAGAAGGGGAGACAGAAAAGTGAAAAGCACAAACCAATATATTTCATTTTTTCTTTTCTTTTTCTTTTTCAGACAGAGACATGAATTGTCTATGGAGAGGTGCTCAATTAAGAGAAGTCAAGAAGGAGCTGGGCACAGTGGCTCACACCTGTAATCCCAGCCCTTTGGGAGGCAGAGGAGGGTAGACTGCTTGAACTCAGGGGTTCAAGACCAGCCTGAGCAAGAGCGAGACCCCGGATCTACTACAAATAGAAAAATTAGCCAGGCTACTGAGATGACGCTGAAATAGTTGACTGACTCACAGATTTCTGGTTGTGATTTATTGATTCCTCAACATTTATAGCTAAGAAAATTCAGGCCATGAAGGGGGTCACAGATTACAGTCAGTGTCAGCCCAAGAGTAGGACCCTGGCCTCTTGATTTCAAATTCAGTGCCTAGAGTTCCAAAGAGCTCCACCAGGAATAGCATCTTCCACGGAGCACATCACTCCCAACAGCATACAAACTGCCCCACTATCCCCTAAATGGGTTTCTGCCTACACGTGAGTGCCAGCAACAGTACATCACATCCATCACTGCCCCTCTCCCGGAGAGGGCAAGGCTCTCCTCACAAATGGGGGTGTTCAATCCCCATTTCCTTGGTATCAAGTCCTCCAATGATCTCAGAAAGGGGGCCCCCAAAAGACACTCGTCAGAGCACCAGTGAAGTACAACAAAGGTCACCTAACCCAGAAAGACCTTAGTTTCTTTAAACAGAGAAACATACAAGACCCAGAATCAAATTCGGATGCCGAAAAACATAGCAAACGTGAAATTTAAGTCACATTGCAAAGAACAGAAAATGTTATGAAATTTTCTTTTGTAGACACAACTTGTTCAAATGAAATGGCTTTTTGTTTCCCACAGAAGTGAAAATCAAGTACGTGGTCCAAATGATCAGCACACTTGAAGGCTACAGGAAGCCATCAGGGGTGATATGCCCTCGGAGCTCCCCGGTGAGTCCTGACTCCATCCCTTCCAATCAACCCCTTGGCCACACAATTCTGGAGGAGCGGTTCAAAAGCAAATATCCTTTCATATCCACTGCACACCTGCTGACACCAAAGGACTCTGCTGTTCACTGATTACATTTTCACTTTATCTTGACAACCACATATGGTCATCATTTCTAATTATACAAAAGGAAACTGAAGCTATGAAAACTTAATAAATTTGCCTCCAGTCACACAGCCAGTATAAGAGAACACAGGTGTTCAACCTGTCTGTGTGGCCCGTAGCCCTCATACTGATTTTGTGAGGCTTTTTTTTCCTTATCTGTGATGTCACAAAAATTATGCAAAGGCTTTTTTTTTTTTTCTAATCAGGTTTTGTTAGCGTTTGTGCATTTCACATGAGGCCCAAGCCAACTCTTCTTCCAATGAGTGGTGATAAAAAAAAGTTTTGGACACACCTGAGAGGCAGGGCCCGATGAGGCACTTTCAGATGTGGCACGGTTACCGAATTGACAGAGTAGACAAGAGCGATCAGAACAGTCTAACTTGCAAAGTCCTGTGTGTTGGCTGGTTGTTCATAAGAGAAACAGATGGAAAGCCTCCTAATTTCCCACTTGACCTATATAAAAGTAGAAAAGTTCTAGGTCAAGTGAACAAAAGTCTAACCTGAGTCATAAAGACAGAGTCATGGCCCCTCAGCCAATTCTTAGACTTGAGCCAATTTTCAGACCCAGAATGAAGAGCAGGCCGGGTCCCTTGACAAAGGACCCTAGTACACTGCCAAAAATGTATTCTGTTAATCTCCTCACCACCCTCTCCAAAAGGACGTACACAGAGCCTTTCAGGAGAGTGACTATGCATTGAGGAAAAGGAAACAACCCGAACTTTCAGAGGCTAACGGACAATGAGGCCAAACTGACACTAATTCCAGGAGACCCAAAACATCAAAGGAGGGACTTACGGACCTCAAGTTTAATCTATGGAATTTTAGCTCAGGTCCATTTCACAGTGGTCCAGGGGGTCCTGGAACCCATCCTGCGGTGATTTCCCAAGTTCCAGAGTACATAATAGGAAAAGATATGCTCAACAACTGGCAGGGTCCCCACAATGGGGAAGGAAGGAGTTGCCTAGTTATTGTACGTAGGGAGAAAGGGGCAGTGGAGCGGATGAGAACGTGGCTCCAAAGGCCAGAATAGGCTCCACTCCCACAGAGCACTAACAGCACTTAAGTTGGGGTTTACTGTGTGTGTGCTATTTGGCTTAAAAGAAATGGGCTCAGCTCCGCACTCCAACTTCAGGATAAATTGTTCCAGCAATGAAGAGCCAAGACACTATCAAGTTTCAATTGCTAGCTGAAACCCCTGATAGCTGCTAGAAAAATAATGTGCAGTTACAGCTAGAAACATAAATTATCAAGGCCACGGTGCTCTCAGAATGTAATAAATGAAATGTGGGTAACCACACATGTGGTAAAGATCCTAACCCCTGGTGTGTGTGTGTCACAGATGTCTGGTCACCCGCAGGAGCTGAGGAGGAAGGAAGGAATGGACTTTTCAAACACAACACTGGCTGAACTGTGGGGGAAGGGATGAAGGACCCAGCAATGTTTTCTCTGTCCTTCTGGGGTGCGGTCTTCTAACACCTATGCACCACACGCTCTTTGGTGGTGAGGAGAGAATTTTAAGTGCACAAGCCAGTAATGAACACTTCTACAGACAGCCATACAATGACAACATGGTTTTTCTTCTTCTTCTGGAAGCTCATCACATCTAGGGTGGATTGGGGCACAGTAGAATGACACTAACGCAGAAACCAATGCCTCCCTGGGTCCAGACGTGGCACAGCCAATGTGGTGTGTGTCCCCACTCTAACGCTGCTCTGGTCCATGTGCAGAAGCTCCTCCATCAATGACCTCAGTCAGGACCAGCCTTCAGGAAAATTGGGGACAGACATAGTTATATGCCAGGCGTCCCCAAACAGAGTGTCTCCGGGGCCCTGACTCAAGGATGAAGAAGCCATTTTAAAGGACTGCAGAAAGGATGCTGTCCTCACGTACATGGATAATAATGCTTCTTGTTACAGATACACTCACCTAATACCACTTATGGGAACAGCAGCCTTCCACCTTCCAGTCAATTCAGGGAAAAAGACACGAAATGGAATAGAAAATAGCACAGTCAATGCCAGGGGAGGGAAGCACTTCAGGTACGCCGGGAGCAAATGCTAGGTGACCACCCACTTGTATCATGTGCACCAGGCATTTCACTTACAGAGGAAGCCAGGCCCTTCTGTCTTTTGGCCACCAAACTGCCTGATGCCTTTTGTGTGACTTCTTTTCTACCTGACATTTACCCTTCATACACATTTCGACCTGATTTCACCTGAGTGGGCTGTTGTGCTCACTTGTTGGGGAATAGCAATGAGGCCAACCTCTTCCCCACCACTAGCTTCCGTGCAGAATTTGAAGATGGGCATCAGGGAATAGGGGGAGGGGCATCTACAAGAAAGGACCCCCCAAACTAATTCTCCTGGTGCCCCTGAATCTTTACATCTCTGTAAACAGTTCCCTACAGTGGCAATCATGGGCTGGTTCCTCCCCTGTATAACAAGCCCTATCTCCTGCTGCAAGGAGCAAAATCAGCCAGATACACAAAGGGCCTTCTCATGTCCTCTCTTCATCAGCAGGGCTAACCCCCTACCTCACAGCCCCTCAGAACCGCCTATGTCATTACATGGCGACAAAATGAAAAGTAAAATATCAGAGACACAAGGAGACCAAGCACAGATCTGAGAAAACAGCTGCATATGAAAGGCTTAGAAAATATATTACAAGAAACTCAGAGGACTTAGAACCCATTTCAGGTGTGCGGGAAGAAAATCCCTCCAGTTACTGGGAGAATGGGTAAAGGTTAAAACCTGGGCAAGAAAGAAGCTCCATCTTCTTCTGGATGCCTGATGAGGTTTTACCTTGAGGTTTATAATCTCTTTTCTCTCCTTATGCTTCTAGAAAGAAGAGAAAAGTGAAGTCTGGGACCACGAGCATCAGAATCACCTGAGGGACTTGTTAAAATGCAGTTTCCTGGGTCCCTACAGATTCTCAGGCATTTTGAAGTCTGAGTACCACAGAACTAGGTACTTCATCATTCCTAAGTGGTTGCAATACCCATGCTAAATCACTCGTTTAAATTGCTGTTTAAATTTTAAAGAAGACACTACAAGCTAAATTGATTATTTTAGAAATTGTTAGAGTCTAAAAGTAGTGATAGCACAGTCACATTGTGACCAATTTTAAAGGATGTAAATTTACACATGGAAGCTAGGAACATCTTTTCAAAGCATAAATCTGATCGTGTAATTCCTTTGGATAGAAAACACTTGAAGAACTTCCCATTGCTCTATGATAAAGGCCCAGACCCGTGGTCCCAATCAACCCTCCTCCCTAGCCTAACCTGGGGCTGGAGTGCTCCCTGATCCAGGCATTTTGGCTTCAGTTACTCCAGCATCCAAGGTCAGTCCTTTACACAGCCTTCACATACTAGGTACCTGTCCCCAATACTATCCTTTTTCCCTCTTCCCAAGTCTCTTCTAACTACTAATCCTGCTACTGTGGACCCTCCCAGCATCAGTACCTTTCCACTACAGCCCTTAGCACACGGTTTAAACATCACATTTAGTCGTGTGATCTTGATTAATTCACCTTTCCTCCACTGTGTATAAATAGTCCATGACATCAGCAACAGGTGATGGGTTTTTTTTTAGGAAGAAGGCTCGCCATTGTTTATGTATAACCTAGCCACAAGGTGCACAGCAGGTGCTCAATAAATATTTGTGAAGAAACAAATGAATTAAAGAGTATTTAATAAAGGCAAATTCAGACCCAAAGTCACAATGAGGAATATAAAATATGCTCTGATCGCTCTCCCAAAAGTGAAAGGCAGCAGCCAGCAGCTGAGAACTGAAGTCCTGTGGTGGTTTCCCTTTCGCTGAACTAGATTCTGGATACCCTCTTTGCACTTAATCACTTCAAATGGATGGGCCCAAATCTTCATCATATAATTTCTGGATTTTGAAAGACAATTGAAATCCAACATTAAAACTATGATGCCATTTGTCTGGGCCTTACTCTTATCTGGTTATGAAAAATTACCTTACAGTAACCTGTTTATTGTCTGAAAAACTATGTTGAAATAAAAACCAACCCTGGGATTTTCACTTCTTCTATTTTCATACACCCTCCATACATGTCTCATTCTCAGTCAGTGGTCCTCAACCTTCCTAACGCTGAGGCCCTTTCATACAGTTCCTGTGGGTCACGACCCACAGGTTGAGAACCCCCGTTCTCAGTTCTGGGCACCAAAGCTCAGACTGTTTCATGGCACACTTTCTTATGGAAGAATTTGAGGAAAGATTCGAAACTGCCCTCAGCAAGTCAGCAGCAACGGCATTCCACTGCCCACCCCAGTGTGATGATGTCTCGTAGGGTACACAGAGGAATAGCCATCATGCCCTCTCCTCTCTGCCATCTTGTGGGCAGGGACCACAACTGGAGCGACAGTGTGCTGCCCTGACTGTGCTCAGAGCACTGCACCTGAGGTGGCAAGTCGCTTCCCATCCTTCACCAAGGTGCATGACGGTGACCCACTCAATACAATGTTTCCATGTAACAGGCGCAACTCAGGCAAAAAATGAATTTCACAAATTGATGAAAACTTGGTAGCAGGAGAGTATATCATATGGTATGCTGCAGACAAGAGGGTTCCGTTTTGAATCTACGTGACTTGGGGAAGCCAGCTTTTCTGACACCTGAATTCCTTGTCTGCAAATGGGTACAAGGTAAATAAAGAGATGTGAAAACATTTTATTTATTTGTTTGTTTGTTTGTTCATTTTTGAGACAGAGTCTTACACTGTCACCCTGGGTAGAGTGCTATGGCATCATAGCTCACAGCAACCTCGAATTCTTGGGCTCCAGCAATCCTCTTGCCTCAGCCTCCCAGGCAGCTGGGACTACAGGAGGCTGCCACACTGCCTGGCTATTTTTAGAAACAGGGTCTCCCTCTTGCTCAGACTGGTCTAAGCAAACCAGCGGCCTTGGCCTCCCAGAGTGCTAGGATTATAGGCGTGAGCCACCTCATCTGGCCTAGAACACTTTTAAATGGCTACGTATTTTGGTATAAATATAACTCTCCAGTGATTTATTTTAAATTTGTATTTTATTACCTATACCTTTGTATGGGTTCTTAAATGTCAATGTAACATTTGATTCTATTTCACTTTACACACCAATTCTGACATTAAAAAGATGCATGAGACACACAGGACATTCTAGTGCCTGAACAATCTATATTCATCCCCCCTGTTGTAAAAGAAAAAAAAGTGACTGGAAATTTGATACACTGAAGACAGTGTGCATGTATCAGGTCCCATGGTGATCTGAGTACAGTGATTAGGTAAGTGACTTTTCATGATTATAGTAATGGCTGTGGGGGATGGAGACCAGAGGACGTCACTTCCAAAGCACAGGTTTGGAGAAGGGGTTGCTGTCTGGCACACTGCTCTCCCACACCCACACATCCTACCCTTTGCATTTTAGTGTCTAGATTGAAGGCTCTCTTTTTTTCAACCTACTCCATAAAAGCCATTACTAGGTGATTGCTTAATGGGCACACGAGCTACTGCTTCATGAGCTGGCAAGCTGTAAGCTAGCTGTTGCCTTCCTGAAAGAGTGTGAAGTATAAAAGGCATCCAAACAGACTACCATCTCCAGAAAGAATGAGTAGAAATGGAAACAGGTGGCTTCTACTTAGGTGGCCATAAAATGAACTGTCCAACCAGGGACACTTTCAAAGTGAAGGTTGGTGCGATCATTTATGCCGGGAACACATAGCCATACCGGATTTGCACACTGCCATACTCCTTTTACGCTTCTATTTTTATCCCCAATGTAGTTTCTATCTGGTTGAAACATGGGGAGCTGGCTCAGATTAAGGAAGAAAAAGGAACACTTTGCAACCACCCACCTGCCAATGAACATTTCCCCTGCCTAGTGGAAGGTTCCAAATGATTCAAAAGGGGATGTTCACAAAGCGTCACTGGATCCACTGAGCCTCTTTTACATGCTACATAATCACGTGAAACCCCATTCAACTGAATTGCTCCCCCACTACTGTTCCTCAAACTTGGGGTTTCTTACAGGGCTCCTGTCTATACAAACAACCTTAGAAAGCTGGAATCCAGCAAAGAGAAAGCACCCCAATTAGCAACCTCCATTCTCTTTCCTCAAAGAACACTAATAATAAAATAAAACGGTAAAATACCAAGTTAGTTAAAATTGAACTGGGATATACATTGTTTTTTTTAAAAGACAGATTCTCACTCTGTGCCCTGGGTAGAATGCCATGGCATCACAGCTCACAGCAACGCTAATTTTTTTTTTCTTTCTTTCTTTTTTTTTTTTTTTTAGTAGAGATGGGGTCTCCCTCTTGCTCAGGCTGGTCTCAAACTCGTGATCTCAGGGTATCCACCAGCCCCAGGCTCCCAGAGTGCTAGGGTTACAGGTGTGAACCACCATGCCTGGGCTGATATACAGCTATTTAGAACCCTCATTTGTGGACTCCAAATTGGTAACTTGATTATGTTAGTTCTTTTAATTCATCATTAATCATAATTTACCCTAACCTATATTCAAAGCTGAGTAGCTTTGTATTCTTTTTTTGTAAATTTTACTTTTAATTAACAAACAGTAATTTTTATATTTATGAGGTACAATGTGATATATAGATAAATGTATGCCTTGTAGAATGATCAGAACAGGCTAATTAACATATTCATCAACTGAAATAATTATCATTCCTTTGTGGTAAGACATTTAAAATCCTATCTTTTGAAATATATAATACTTGGGTTTTCTTTTCTTTTCTTTCTTTTTTTTTTTTTTTTGAGACAGAGTCTCACTCAGTTGCCCTTGGTAGAGTGCCATTGCGTCACAGCTCAAAGCAACCACAAACTCTTGGGCTCAAGTGATCCTCTTGCTTCAGCCTCCCGGGTAGCTGGGGTTACATGTGCCTGCTACAAGAACCAGCTAATTTTAGACACGGGGTTGCCCTTTTTTTGCTCAGCTGGTCTCAAACTCTTTAGTTCAAGCAATCCACCTGCCTCTGCCCCCCCAGAGTGATGGGATTATAGGTGTAAATTATATACTACTTTATTGTTAACTATAGTTACCATGCCATGCAACAGATCACCAGAATCTGAAAGTCTGTGCCCTTTAACTCTTTTTTTTTTTTACAGTTTTTGGCCGGGGCTGGGTTTGAACCACCTCTGGCATATGAGGCCAGCGCCCTACTCCTTTGAGCCACAGGCGATACCCTGTACCCTTTAACTCTTTAACCTACATCCCTCCTTTCCTCATTAACACCCCCTTTTCTTCAGCATTCTTGAAGAAAAGATGTATAAAGGAAATAGTCTAAGCAAGAGTTGAAGTGTCCCCTGCGTGAACAGCTCAACTACAACTTGAACTTTGCCTTAAAAATGAAAACAATGTAACCTAAACATTTATACCCTCATATTAATCAGAAATTTTAAAAAATGTAAAGAGAAGAGTTGAGAAGCAATTACCTAAGCGACTACAGGAAAATGAAACAGTAAGTACATATCTTTAGATTATTTTAGCAAGATATTTGAATTTAAAAAATAGATGAGTAATAATGATTATCATTAACAAAAGCAAATCCAACCCAATACTTTCAGACTGCCCTATTTACAATTATTATTACATATAACACATTAACTCCCCAAGTGAGTTTTATTAACACACTAGTTTTGAGCCCAGCACCTTGTGAAACACACCTCTTGCACAAACAGCCATACCAGAAAAAAAATTTTTTCCCTTGAGGCTCCAGTGTTTTATTAGGTGTCCCCAGGATCCGGGCTCAAAACTAATGTGAGTTAAATACAACTCACATGTCAGTTAATGTGCTTGACCTAATGAAACACCATGACCCCAAGGAAAAAGAAACTTTTTCTAGTGTGGCAGTCAAGGTGTCTCAGCTACTCTAAGAGTTGGGGACTCAGATTATCTTCATTTGCAAGAAAGGAAAACTGAGGCTGATGAAGATGATTAGCTCACCTGAAGTCACCCACCTGGTGACTCAAACCCGTAAGTAAGTATGTACTCATTTCACTTTCAACCTCAGACTCCTTTTCTTTTTTCCCAAGTCCAATCGGTCATCAAATCATTTACTTTTTGTCATCAGTGACTACAGACAAATATCTTCCATCCACCCACCATTCCCATCCTTTTCCTGTGCTCAGCCTCTGGCTGGGGGACTCAGACTAGAAGGTGGGGGCAGGGCAGCCTGAATCCAAGTTGCATTTGCAAAGCAAACACACTGCTTTATTTATTTCTTCATCAGACCAAGACCTTGTTTTTATTTGGGTAGGCCTAGAAGGCAGGGGTTTGAAGTGCCCATGTTTCCCCCATGTTTCCCGGGGCCCTTCCCCCTGCTGCGCCATCTAATCTATCCTCCAGGGTGCCTTTGGGACTTAGAATTTTCACTGAAATCCTACTGCATCTTTTCCTTGCCTAAAATCCTTTGACTTTCTTTCCTTTCTTTCCTGCTCAATCAATCCAGTGCCCAGCACCTGGCTGAGCTGACACACAGCCCCTCCCACACTTTCCCCCACCACCTTGACTGCTGTATTCCCTGGAGACATCATGTTCTTTCTATTAATACTCAGTTTTCCAGATCCTTCTCAAAAGTCACTTCATTTGTGAACTCACTCTTCTGTGATCTGCACATACTCTTGTTATCCCTATGAGGTCTGCCTCTGATACAGCCTCTACCACTGTTCCACATACAGCCTATAAAATGCAATCAGAATGGCTGATGACTGACTGGCTGACTGAATGAATGGAACATTATGTTGGGAGCTATAGGCCCAGCAACAGTTTAATCTGAAAACATTTACATGTAAGTTTAAGCCACACATCTCTTTTTAAAATATACAATTAATAAGTAAAGCTGACAAGGTACAGTGGCTCATGCCTGTAATCCTAGCACTCTGGGAAGCTGAGTCAGGAAGATAGTGTGAGGCTAGACGTTCCAGACCAATCTGCAAAAAGTGAGAGTCCTGGTACCTACTAAAACGTAAAAAGAAAAAAAAATTAGCTGGATGCAGTGGCACATACCTGTAATCCCAGCTACTCAAAAGGCTGAGACAGGATTGCTTGAGCAGCCCAGGAGTTGGAGGTTGCAGTGAGCAAAACTCTGTCTCCTACTAAATGAATGAATAAATAAATAAATCTTTACTGTGTTTCTCTCACATAAATCTAGTCAAATGTTTTCCTCAACTGAAGAATGGAGAGTAATCAACAAAATATTTCTAATGAGTCAAAGTGACCTCCTGGTGAGAGATGACGGAGTCATATTCACTGGTCGACAAGAAGTGTTGATTTCACGTGATCTGTGCTAACTTGCTATAAACACTGACAAGCACTGGAGAAAACAGAATTTAGCAGCTGCTGTGATCATTTCTTTGCTTCTAAAGACCTTTATTATTAGGAGAGCTGCCTGGATATGTGTGTGTGTATGTGCATGTCTTTCTCTTACATACATACACAACACATACTTATTATTTAGTGTACGAAAGAATCAGTCCCATTCCCCCAAACCAAAATTGTTGAGTAGAGATCATTTCCCACAGGGTGGCCCACAGTTGGAATAACTAGGGCACAGGTCTACTATAAAATCTGAGAAATGGTAGGGTGAAGTGGGGGTGGGCAGGAGTCAAGTAAAAACCAGCCTTACTGAGTGTGATTGGAATTCACTCTTCAGCCGACCAAAAATGTGCAATCTGACCGTCCCCTCCACTGGCTCTACTTCCCAAGCCACATGCCTTCTGAGGGCCGAGGTTCAAGCCAGCTGTGGTTGGGCATTTGGGCGAAAGAGCCCAAAAACAGAAAAAAAATGATTTTGAAATGCATTACTCTTCAAAATTAAGGGTAATTGTGTGTAGCAGCCTGGAAAATATAGCTCATCCAGTACTACTCAGCCACTGAATCCCACAGCACAAAACACTGTCACTTTAAATGCAATTTCTAACTGAAAAAAAAAAGGGCACAAAGGGCGGAAGGAAGGGTGGAGGCTGGTTATAGGGCTGTGACTTAAAAGAAGGCGGATGCCTTGGGGAAGACAGAGCTGGTAGACAAGCACAGTACTGCTCCGAAGCTGAAGCCACTAGATGCTGCTGTGGGCTAGTACAGCAGCCATACAGAGAAGGCAAGTAAAAGGTTGACAGAGAATTACATAAGAAAACTAATGTGGCAAGATTAGGACAGAAATCTAATGGGCAAAATGGGAAAGGACTTCACCTTACCTTGAAGCTTCTCTCTGACCTGCTATAATGTCCCGGTCACTCCAGTGGAATATCAATATCTATTTAACTACCCAACTAGCCAAGGTGGGTTTGACCAGGGAATGGTGAGGCACTGCACTCAGTTAATTCATTGCCAGGTGGACGATTCCTTCATCTCATGACAAAGGCCTTTCTGAATGAGCCAATCTGAGCTTTGTCACCCACCTTCCTCCTCCTTTCATTCTTCTCATTCCCTTTAGTTAAAGGTTACAGTTGTCCAGGAACGAGTGGTCAGAATTCAAAACCTTGTTGGGAAAGCGAGACATAAACACACTAGTTACAGTTTTGCTCAAGGGTAACAGGAAGAAACACACACGAAATTCAAAGGTCAAAACCATCTGCGTGAGGGGAACAACAGCAATACAGGAGTGAAGAGAGCTGGAGAAGAAAGTTGGGGAGCCCAAGGAAGTAAAAGGACATAAAGGGTGAGCCCCTCATCTGTGAAGACATCACCCTGGATTCTAAGGAATAACCAGTAAAGAGAAAACGGGGGCAGTCCCAATTGCTGTTGAAAGTCTATAGACGCTCTGTGACACACAACTGGCCTAACCTGTTCAAAGCAGTGGTTCTCAAGTGAGGGGGGCACCTGTGAGGACAATCTGTAATACTTGAAGACATTTTTGGGGTCGTAACTGAGAATGTTACTGGCGTGTGTGAACAGAGGCCAGGGGCCCTAGTAAGCATCCTTCAGGCACAGGTCAGCCCCCACGGCAAAGAATTATCCAACCTGAAATGTACTGAGGTCGAGACCCCTAAAATACAGGGGTTAATAAAATAGACAACAGCCTACCAGTAGGAAAGGGACAGCACCAGCAGCTTGGGCATCTCCCAAAAGAGAAGTCATCCTGGTCAAAGGACTCGGCTCTCCGGCCCCCTGCATTAGTATTAATCCAGGGCAACAGAAGTAGCAAAGGTTATTGATGTTCTAAAAAATATTCAATTAAGTAAATTCCCCTTACAATTGGTTCCCTCCCAATGGATCTCATGCTTTTTGCCTTCACCATGACTCATCTACAGAGAAAATAATGTTGGCTAAAGAATACATGCCCATTCTCCTTGGCAAATATCACTTTCACTTTAGATTAATAAATTGTATTCTGGCTTATGTGATCCAAAAGCATGAGCTAAGTTGATGGCATTATGTCCCTGAGAGAAGGATCCACTGACTCTCGAGGCTGAGGTCAACGTTAGAATGAGATATCCAAAGGTAGTGTCAATTCTGAAGAACTTGGCCTTGGTGGTAGCAGTGACATCCCTGAATGCCATGATGGCCCAGGGCACATCCCTCTGAATCACATACAAGAGGAGCCCCTGGGTGCCACCACAGTATAGCTCCACATAGGGGCCTGGCCTCAGATGCTGGCGAGCCTGGGAAAACTGACAAGAGCAGAATTGACCAGCACAGGCATCATGGTGCAGGGAAAAGAAAGAGCCGTAGAAATAAGTCAGAATGGTGCAGGGGAAAGAAAGAGCCATAGAAACAGTCAGAATAGCTGGGTTGAAGGTTCACAAGCACTCTCCACATATCCCTGTGACATTCATCCCTCCAAGTCACATCTATACAAATGGGATAACAATATTATGTAGATTATTCCCAATCATTTCCTAAACAGCATCCCAGGAGGAAAGGTGTCACTCCAGCTGATCCTATAACCCCAAGGCCACCGAGGGCTTATCTGGGCTTATCTGATCATCGTTTGGACTACTCCTCCTTACCTGGAGGCACAACCCGCCCAGCACAAAGCAGTCCTGGAGCTGAGCAGGTAGTGCCTTTCCACTGCTTTCTACTGAGGAAAGTTTTATTCCCTACCTTAACTGTTAGAACAGTCACAACTGTAGCCTCAGTTCCTAAAATTGAGGTTCCAATAATAATCTTGCTCAGATTCTGGAAATCGGTGTTTGTGGGGGCCCAGAACACTGAAAATCATCTCCTTCTATTTATACATGTGACTAATTTCTCTACTCAGCACTATGCCAGGTTGTTGGTGTGGGTAATTCTGTTTGATGAGCTAGCACTCCCTCTCCCTCACAGATTTCAATCTGGTACTTAACTGTTCACCCCACTCTAGGCCAGTGACAAAATTCTGCTCTGACTGTACTTGCACTTATCTTCTAAAAGGTTAGGAAACACAGAGCTAACACACAAGTGGTTAATTTAATCACAGATCATGACATGGCTTTGCAGGCTTCAGTTCTGGCTATTACGGATTAAGTTCCAATTGTTAACATTCAGACAACCTCAATTATCCAGGGAATTGAACACTGCAACCAACCAGTGTGTGCACTGTGCATGCAGGCTGGCTTTGCTAAACTAAAAATGCTGTGCTGGCATATTCAAGGCTCATCATAGGCCACACACATGTCACAGGAGCCACACCCCGTCCATGGCTGGCCTTCATGATTTTTATATTTTAGACAGTGCTGAAGTTCTCAGCATTTGACCTTTTCCTTCGGATAAACAGTCCAAGCCCAGGTGAGCAAAACGCTTCAGCTAATCATGCATCACAATGGTGTGGCTGCCACCAGAAAAGATTTTAACTGTCTTTGCAAAGCTCTAAAATAACTACAGTCACTCATATGGTGAATACTAAGCATGAAAATATAAAAGGAAAAGTCTAGAAAAGACCTCAAAAGTTCTAAACTAAACTTTTTTCTTGGCAACAAAGGAGTATATCCTGTCAGTTTTATTCTAAGCAAGGGTAAAGCATTATTGCAAAGGGTCCTACTGCCTCTCTGCGTCACTAAAGTGAGAAGCATGTCACTCGGTTTCTAGTTCCCCTAAGATAGCAGCTTCAGGGCCCAGAACACTGGCAAGTCCACACACAGTGGTATTTTCAAAAGTTAAGCCAATGGCTGACATTTTTACTGCATCTGGTTCAACATCTGGAAATAACATCTCTTGCAAGGAATTAAATCAATTGCATTTTGTAAAATAGAACAGCTAAGTATTTCTTAAGGTATGGCCCTCAGCACCATCTTTACCAGAATCCTTGGCAAGTTAGTTAAAACTATAGAGTCCTCCAGAACTATTATTATTATTTATGTACTTTTTTTTTAGACAGAGTCTCACCATGTCTCCCTAGTAGAGTGCCGTAGCATCACAGCTCACAACAACCTCAAACTCTTGGTCTTAAGGGATTCTCTTGCCTCAGCCTCACAAGTAGCTGGGACTACAGGTGCCCACCACAATGCCTGAGTATTTTTTTGTTGCAGTTGTCATTGTTTAGCTGGTCCAGACTGGGTTCTAAACCCCCAGCCTGGGTGTACGTGGCTGGCGCCCTACCCACTGAACTATGGGCGCCACCCCTCCAGAACAATTAAAACAGACTTTTAAAATCACAATGACATTAACATCCATTGTCTGTTTTGAGAAACACTATTTTCCATCTTTTCTTTCATGTTTTAAACTGCTGGTCTGGACTTACTAAATTGTATCCTAATCCTCTCATGGGCTGCAACCCTAAGCTTAAAAAACACTAGTCTAGTTGACGAGAAGGAAACAGAATGAGAGCTGAAGGAAACAGAATGAGAGCTGCTCTGCACGATTAGCAGCAAACACTTCAGCCTTTGTGATGCAGTGGGTTTAGTAACTCCCCACCTTTTCCAAATTCAACAGAATGTCTTATAAACCATACCATCTCCTTGGATGGTTTCAGGCATTAAAAAGTGTTTGCAGGCTTCAGTTACAAACCTTAATGGTACCCACTGTCTTAAATCTGGACCAGAAATTGTTACCTCCATTGGAAAGACCATCTCTAACCCTACAGTGTTAAGAAAGATGATGAAGTAAGCAAAGTGTGTGCTCAGGAGAGCCCCCACCACATGGCCCCAGCCACATCCTCTGGCAAGGGCTTCAAAGCCCTCCCTTTCCCCACCACTCCCTACCCACTCACACCAAACACCAAAAGGGGATAAATTATTTTAAAACATTCAAGTATTATCTTCTCTTCAAAATAGTAACTCAGTAAATGCTTAGGACTTAACCCATACTTGTCAAAGCCTCTCATCTCTTTTCTCCCTTTTATTTATCTTCTCCTAGGCATTTCTTATCTCCCCTCTTCCCTGCACCTGCCACACAGCTTCCCTTTCTGCCTACTTCACAGCCTTCTCTCCTCTGCCTTCCCTTTCTTCTTAGAAAAAAGAATGAGATGGAGCAGATGCCTCTGATTTCACTGTGCTTACAACAGGCCCTCCTCTTCAGGGGATTTTTTTGTTTTCTAAAGCAACATCAGACCTGGAGCGGTCATATGTTATTAATAATGTGCACTGATTTTCTAATCTCCCAAAGAAAATCACCTCTCAAAGTTCACATCTTCGGTCTGAAACTCTAAAGGAGGAATCTACTCAAGGCAGAATGGAGTCTGAAAGAATAGTAGCTGGGCCTGGGGGAAAGAACAAAAGCCTGTTACCTGAGCTTCTCGCTTGTCACTTATGCCACAGTATTTTCCTGGTATACAGTAGAACCTCTGTTAAGTTGAACTCAAAAAGGACTATCACAAACTGGTCAACATAGAGGGGGTCAACACAAGGGCCTAGGCCTAGTGTACTGATACATACATACATGTGGTGCATGTCTGGTCTATGAATATTAGGTCAACTTGAGGCGACAGTCAATGTTGGAAAGTGGTCAACTATGGAGGTTCTACTCTATTTCCCTGGTGGGCCTCTCCCATCACAGTCATCTGACTCTCAGCCAGTCAATCAACAAATGTGTACTGAGCACCTACTGTATGCTAGGAATCAGTCTAGCTTCTGGAGCTATATATAAGAAAAGGTAGTCATTGCCCTCCTGGAACTTCTAACAGGGGAGACAGATAATAATCAAATAAAACAAATCAATATATAATGTCAGGGGGTAATAAGTGCTACGAGAAAAAACTGAGTAATGTAGGAGGACCACAGAGTGGCTGGCTGCTGTTTTACAGGCTATTCCCTGAGGTAGTCAGGGAAAGCCCCCTATAAACCAGTAACTGGGCAGAGACCTAAAATAAGCAGAGGAGTGAGCCATTTGGACATGTAGGGGGAAAGCTCTAGAATAGCATGTGCAAAGCCCCAGGGGAGAGCTCAGGAAAAAAAGAAGAGAGTGGATGCCGTTAACAAGAACTGGGATGGAGGGGAAGACGAGGCTACCCACCCTGTAGCCCAATGACCACTCCTGAGATGCCCCAGACTCCCACCAAGATCTGCCTTTCAGCCTGCCTCTCTCTGACACCTACCAAACTTCTTGTTCCCAGATTTCCTAACCTCCTGACACGATCCCTCCTCAAGAGTCCCAGCACTCTAGGTCATTCCCTCACAATTTACCAATCTGTTTAATTTTTTCTTAAAAAAACTGAGCAGTAAATGTACTTGGGATAAAGGCAACATGCACATTTAACCGCAGCCTCCCAAAGATAGGAAATGTACCATATAATAAAGAGCAGAGGTTCAAAAGGTCAGCTATTAAAAAAAAATTAATGCCTGCTACGTGACCGCAAGGCATCTGGCCTCCTAATTTATAATCTCTAGTTCTGTAAATTGGGGGATAATAATCCTTGAGACAACCTTGGGAAGGAGGTAGGGAAGTGAGAGAACCTGAAATCCCATGACCAGAGGAGGCCCCGCAGCTACCAGCCTTTGCAACCTCAAAGTGATCCTGAATGGGATTAGGTCCCTCTAGTTCTCAAAGTGGCTCTCAAAGATTTTATAAATGCAGATCTTAAATTACTTTTATTTCTATAGAAATTAAGGGAAAAACTCAGAAATTCTTCCACAGCCCCACCCATGCCACCCCCAAGTCACTGGCAGGACCTGATCCCACAGGGAGCCTTTGACATCTTAACCATGAAGAATAAGGTCTCACGCTTTATGGCAAGGGTGTTGGGAGGCGGGTGGTCTGAGACACTGAGCATCACCAATATGCTCAGGGAGTCTCAGCAGCCCACTCTGAGCTGGATCACCACGGGGTGCCAAGCCCTGGTCAGTCAGTGAAGGTCTGAACGACACCCCTGCCCCAGTTGCCAACTTCAAATGACCCCTAAGTAGGCGGGAGTCACTGGGTAGAGAGTCCCTGGCCGCCAAGCCCCCTGCGGTCTCTCTTACACACACACACACACACACACACGCACGCACGCACACACACACACACACACACACACACACACACGCGCGCGCGCGCGCGCGCGCAGACCGCCTTGCGCGCGCCCGCGGCACAGCACAGACTTCCCAACCCCAAACACACGCGCGCACCCCCGGGCCGGCTGAGTTCTGTATTTCCTCTTCCTCGGAGCTACTTGGAAGATCGCGGTCGCCCCTCTCCAATCCGATCCCCGAGCCCCCCGCCGCCCGGTTCTGTGAAAGCGCGCCTGGTGCGTCCCCTCTCCGATGCCGGGACCTCTGTGAAGCCCCCAATAGCCTTTCCAGGTCTCAGCGGGGAGCTCGGCGTGTCCGCAGGAGGAGGATATTTGCTAGCAATCTACCCCCGGGCTCCCAGTTGCCCAAAACGCCCTCTCCCGCCCCTCCGGACCCCCATTCCTCTCCAGCCCATCAGCCCCCTTCCAGGAGCACGCTCGCCCGGGGATTCGCTCCTATTCGCGAGTGAGGAAGAAAACCCAACTCCGAACCGCCAGCCACGTCTTTGGTCCTTGGAATTTTGACTCGATGATCTCAACCCCCCAGTGCCCTGTCCCCCAAACCCCCAACCCAGCAGCGCAACCCTCCAGAGCCCCACTCCCTCCGACCCTGGCCAAAACGCTTCCGCCGGCTCCCGGCCCCGGGCCCTACACTCCCTCCCCGGGGCTGCAGGTCCAGCACCCCTACCCTCCGCTCCCAACCCCATTCCCGCCGCCCCCCTGTGCCCTGACTTCCCCAACTGCAGAGCGCCCCAACGCGCCCGCAGCCCTCACCCCGCAGAGCGCGGCGGCCACCCCCGCCCTAGCCGCGCCGCCCCCAGGGAGAAAACAAAAGTGTGTCCGCGGCGCTCGGAGTCCCCGGGAGCAGGACGCCTCTTCCCGGCCCCAGTCCCAGCCTCCTCCCCGGCCACGCTGAGGTCAGCGAGTCGGGGCACCGCGCCAACCCAGGAAACTTTACGAACCTGCTCAGGGGTCTCAGGATAGCGGCGGCAGGGGTTCCCAGCGATCAGAGAAATGGTGACCTGTGATCAGGGAAGGGGGGCCGGAGGCTTTGTCGCCCAGCTCGAGGCCGCGTTGGTGTGGGTGGCTGTGTCGCTATCCCGTGCCCATCCTCGCCCGCTCCCGCTCGCCCCAGCACACGCACTTACACTCTGGGTCGGCCGGCTGCTGCGCCGCCGGCTGCCGCTGCTCTCACTTCCTCTTCCTTCCTCCTGCTGGCCGGAGACACATTTTGCATCTGCAAGGCATCCCGAGATCTGCCGCGAACTCTCCTCCCGAGCGGACGCTGCAGAGTTGCCGCCGCCGCCCCCGGCACCTGCGCCCGGACACGCGCGGTTGGCGCGTTAGCCTAGCGCCGGCACTCAGATGCTTGCGCACTGCACTTCGCCTGGTAGCGGGTGGTGGGGTGCCCACGACTTTTTGAAGTCCCCTTATTTAAAAAGAGGGAAATAGCAAACACCGTGCACGCCTAAAATCTGCTATAAATAATGTGTGTGCAGAGCATGACTTCGATGAGCTCACAGGCGGCGTTTTGCAGGCACTAATTAACTCCGTCACCCTCACAGCGCCACCTCCGGGAGGCCAAAAGCGGGTTTGTTACATGCTTTCATTTTTGGCAACTGGTTTGGGATTTTAAGGGGAAACTTCGGTGGGCTGTTTTAAAGCTGCCTTATAAGGCCAGTATGTTTGTGTTGACGCTCAGCCCCTACCCTTGGACAGAAGGCAAAAGTAACAGAACGGGTAATTTACGCACCTTGCAGATGAAACTACCGGATTTATTTCTAATCAAGACATAGATTCCCAAATTTTGTGTAACTTTACATAAAGCAAGACATTCCACCCGCAATTTGGTATTTAGGATAAATGACTTAATTCAAGCAACCTTCTTCAATCATTTCACAGCAGAATGAAACATGTTTACTCCCAGCGTAGCTGAAGAGAGAAATTACAGTTGTTGGAGGGCTGCGGGAGAAACACATGTCCTCTCCCAATTCAGAAACATCCATTGGCTTTACCAGAAAACGCAAGTGCAGTTGCTATATATTCCCTTCTAAATGGCAAAGGAAGTAAGTTGAAGGCCAGGAGACATTGAAATCAAAGGTAAAAAGCAAAGCTCCTCTATTAAATGCTGCTCTCCCCTCAACTCCCACCCCCACTCTGAGATTTAAATTTTAACCCGATGCTGGCTGTCCCGTAGCAGCCAAGAGCCACAAAGGGTTGTTGAGAACTTCGAAATGTGGCTAGACCTGAGATGTTCTGTAAGGAAGTGTAAAACAGACACAGGGATTAGTGGGGGGAAAAAGAATTTAAAACAATTATGCTAAGTATTTTTATATTTGTTATATCATTTTATAATGATAATTTGATATAATAAGCTGAGTTAATGCATTGAGTTAAGATATAGACATATAATTAAAATTAATTTCATTGGCCTCTTTTTACATCTTTTGATGAGGCTAGTAGAGAATGTAAGATTACACATAAGGCGCTCATTAATGGCTCACATTGTATTTCTGCAGAACAGCCCTGATCTAACCCCTTATTATAAGCATAACTCTGGGAGGCAATAATAGTAGCAGTAATACCTAGGTCCAAATGGTTATAAGCCAGTAACTTAAAGCAGGACAATTCCAGGAAAGCAACTTAATTTCTTTATTTTCTCATCTATAAAACTGTAATGATATAATAATAAAAGTCAAGAGGGCAACTATTAAATGAGGTAATTTAATCAGTAGTCAGTAAATGGAGACTTTACTGATACTGTGAGATGCTTGCAGTAATAAATATGAATTTGATCTACAGCTTTCTAGCTAAGGCATATAGACTTTAACTTTAGTGCATGCATTATGAGCCCTCAGTAAATGTTAGCTGTCATAAGGGTCCCCTCCTTGCCCTACAGTCAGGCAATGCACCTCCCTATCACCTTTGGTCGCAGGTCTGCCCTCTACAGTCAACATGGAGTAAATCACATTCTTTCTCCAGAAGATAACGTTTCAGATCTTTGAAGATAGCCCTCAAATTCTATCTAAACATTTTTCTGAGGATTAAACATTCGCAGTTACTCTCACTCCTCTGTGTGTGATAGGGTTTCAAATCTCATCTTTACCATCTTCTCCTTGAAGGATATCTATCTCTGCCCTTTAAAAAAAAAAATAGTTGGCTTGCAGATTAGTTACCTAACCTGCCATTAACAAATACAATACAGCAAGAGCGCTTGTCATTTTTTTTTTCCAAATACATCTCAATTTTGATCAAAAGTGCAAGGAAAAGACCAGAAATTCCTTGCTATATTACTGTTAGGCCATGTTCATGCTCATGTAATTGATGTTTGGGACAAAAGCTTAGTCCACTTTCTCTAAGTCTCTTTGAATATAATTCAGGTACCCAGTGTCTGCCTGTATCCACAGATTAGATAAAAGTACTATGATGCTGTAATACACCCTGCTAAGGAGCTTACCCCACCTTGTTGGGAGAATAGAATTCTTTGGTGCACTGGTTCCTTCAGTTATTAATAATCCTCTTAACAGTGTAATTGCCAAACTTCTTTTTCTTTTTTCTAACTTTTCCTCTCCTTTTTGTTGTATTTTAATAAGATTTGAAGGTACAAGGTGAATTCTATTACATGTATATATTGCATAGTGGTTAAGTTTGGGCTTTTATACCCATCACCTCAATAGTGTTCATCCCTCACTTCACTCATCTACTCACCCAATCCCCTTTATTTCCCTTTCAAAAAATGTTAATACATTTAGGGAGTACAGGTTTGATTTCATTATGTGTATGGTAAAGTGTATGTGTATGGTAAAGTCTAGGCTTTTAGTGTACCCATAACTTCAATGCCTCTACTCTTTTGAGTCTCCAATACCCACTATACCACTCTGTGAATCTTTGTGTAGCCATAGTTTAGCTCTAATTTATAAGTAAGAATATGTAGCACTTATTTTTCTGTTCCTGAGTTACTTCATTTTGGATTATGGCCTCCAGTTTCATCCAAGATGCTATAAAAGACAATTCTTTCTTATGGCTGTAGTATTCTGTGGTATGTACACCACATTTTCTTTAACTCCTCACTTATTGATGAGCACTTAGGTTGATTTCATATTATTTCAATTGTGAATTGTGGTACAGTAAACTTGAGTACAGGTATCTTTTGATATAATGATTTATTTTCCTTTGGGTAGATACCCAGTAGTGGGATTATAGAACCAAATGGTAGATTTATTAATACTTACAGTTATTTGAGAAATCTCCATCCTGACCTCCATAGAGGTTATACTAGTTTGCATTCCCACCAGCAGTGTATAAGTGCTCCCTTCTCATGGTGTTCATGCCAACGTCCATTGTTCTTAGATGTTCTAGTTATGGCAATTCTAATTGGATAAGATAGTATTTCATTGTGGTTTTAATTGGCATTTCTCTGATGATTAGGGTATTTTTCTTTTTCTTTTTTTTTGAGGTGATACTATTTTTAATTTTTGCATCAAACAAGCTCTTTTATTTTTTTTTTTACTTTTTAATTAAATCACAAACACATAGATCATGTATACATTAATGCATTTATGGAGTACACTGTGCTGATTTCATATAGAATTAGGAATGCTTACATCACACTGGTTAATATATACCTCATCTCATTTACTTAATTATTGTGTTAAGACATTTATACTCTATACTAATAGATCCGACATGCACCCTTGCATTATGCACCATAGGTGTGATCCCACCATTCACCCTCCCTCGATCTGACCTCTCCCCTAACCTCGCCACCCCCTCCTCCCTCCTTCATCTTGGGCCATAGTTGTGATCTATTCTTCATATGAAAGTGTGATTGATTGTGATTAGGGCATTTTTCATATGTTTTTTGACTATTTGTATATCTTCTTTTGAAAATGTCATTTGCATCTTTTTTAATGGGTTATCTGATTTTTTTTCTTGATGAGTTGTTTGAATTCCTAGTATATTCTAGATATTAGTCATTTTATGACTACATAGTTTGCGAATAGTTTCTCCCTTTATGTAGGTGGTCTGTTTACTCTTATGATTGTTTCTTTTGCTATACAGAAGCTTGTTAGTTTAATTAAGTACCATTTATCTATTTTTGTTTTTGTTGTATTTACTTTTGAGCTCCAATCATAAATTCTTTGCTTAGGTCAATGTTTAGAAGAGTTTTTTCTAGATTTTTTCCTAGGATTTTTATTATTTCAGGTGTTACATTTAAGTATTTAATCCATCATGAGTTAATTTTTATATATGGTGAGACAGGGATCCAATGTTCGTTCTTCTGTATATGGCTGTCTAATTATCCCAGCACCATTTATTGTATAGTCTCCTTTCCCAATGTATGTTTTTGTCTACTTTGTCAAAGAATGGTTGATTGTAGGTATATGGTTGTATTTCTCAGTCTTCATTCAGTTCCACTGAGCTATGTGTCAGTTTTTATACCAGTACCATAGATTTTTGGTTACTATAGCCTTTAGCATAATTTTAAGTCTGGTAATGTGATATGTATAGTTGTGTTCTTTTTGCTTAAGATTGCTTAAGGTAGCATGGTGGTTCACACCTATAGTCCCAGCACTCTGGGAGGCCAAGGCAGGTGGATTGCCTAAGTTCACAGGTTCTAGACCTGCCAGAGCAAGAGTAAGACCCCATCTCTAAAAAAATAGCTATAGTCCCAATTGCTTGGGATGCTGAGGTAAGAAAATCACTTGAGCCCAAGAATTTGAGGTTGCTGTGAGCTGTGATACCATAGCACTCTACTGAGGGCAACAAAGTAAAATGATGTCAAAGAAAAAAAAAAAGGGGCTTTGGCTATTCAGGCTCTTTTTTGCTACTGTATGAATGTTATAATTGTTTTTCCTAGTTCTGTGAAACATGACATTGGTATTTTGATAGGAATTACATTGAATCTGTAGATTGCTTTGGACAGTATGGTCCATTTTAACAATATTGTTTCTTACAACCCATGAGCGTGGGATTTTTTTTCCATTTGTTTGTATTGTCTGTGATTTGTTTCATTGATGAGGAGTAGTTCTCCTTGTAGAAATATTTCTCTTCCTTGGTCAAATATATTCTAGGTTTTGTTTTGTTTTGGTAGTTATTGCAAATGGGATTCAGTTATTCGAGATTGTATAGAATTTCTATTGAAACTTCGTACACTGATTTTATAACTTGAGACTTTATTGAATTTATTTACCAAATCTAGGAGTCTTGTGGAGGAGGCCTTAGGGCTTTCCAGGTATAAAAGCATATTATCAGAAAACAGAGATAATTTGACTTCCTCTTTTCCAATGTGGATGCCTTTTATTTCTTTTTTTTTTTTTTGCCTGATTGCTCTGGCTAGGACTTTTTGGTACTATGTTGAACAGAAGTGGTGAAAGTGAGCATTCTTATCTTGTTCCAGTTCTTAGAGAAAGGGCTTTCAACTTTTTCCCACTCAGTAAGATGTTTGCTGTGAGTTTGTCATATATGGTTTTTATTATTTTGGAGTATGCTCCTTTTATGATAGGTTTTTTGAGAGTTATTGTCATGAAGAGATGCTGGATTTTATTAAATGCCTTTCTTCATCTATCAAGATGACCACATGGCTTTTGTTTAAAATTATGTTTCTGTAATGAATTATGTTTTTTGACTTGTGAATCATCTTTGCATCCCTGAACTGTAATCCATGTGATCATAGTGAATTATCCTTTTGATGTACTGTTGGATCTAGTTTAGAAGTATTTTGTTGAGGATTTGTGTGTCTATGGTCATCAGAGATACTGGTTTGTAGTTTCATTTATTGTTGCATCCTTTCTTGGCTCTGGTATCAGGGTGATAGAGGCTTTCTTCTTCTTTTGGAACAGTTTCAGTAGGATTGACACCAGTGTTTCTTTGTACGTCTGGTACAATTTGTAGAATTGGCTATAAATCCACCTGTCCATAGGCTTTTTCATTGGAAAATTTTTTAATTACTCATTTCATTTTGCTATTCATTATTGACCTATTCAGGAGTTCAACTTCTTAGTTCATTCTCAGGAGGTTTTCAGGAATTTGCGATTTTCTCTACGTTTTCTGGTTAGTGAGCATGTATTTGTTCATAATGATCTCTGAGGATCTTTTGTATTTCTGTAGTAACAGTTGTAATGTCTCCTTTTTCATTTCTAATTGTGTTTATCTAGATTTTATGCCAGCTTTTATTGGTTAGTCTAGCAAGTGGTTTATCAACTTTATCATTTCAAAGAAACATTTTTTCATTTCATTGATCCTTTGTATCATTACTCTGGTCTCTATTTATTTTAGTTCTGTTCTTTTTATTTCTTTTCTTCTACTAACCTTGGGTGTTGTTTGTTCTTGATTTTCTAGTTTGTTGAAGTGCGATGTTATGTTGTTAATTTGTACTCTTTCTACTTTTTTGAAGCGGGCATTTAATGCCAAAAACTTCTCTTTTATCACAGCTTTTACTATAGCCCACAGGTTTGGGTATATTGTGTTTTCATTATCTTCCATTTCAAAAATCTTTTAATTTCTGTCTTTATGTCTTCATTGACCCAGAGATCATTCTGGAGCATGTTGTTTAATTTGTATGTATTTGTATAATTTCTGAAATTCCTCTTTGTATTGATTTTTATCTTTTTTGTTTCCTTGACTTGAGAAGACAGTTGACATAATCTCTCTCTCTCTTTTTTTTTATTTGTTAAGACTTGTTGCATGGCTTACCATGTGGTCTATCTTGGAAACCATGGGCTAATGAAAAGAATGTGTATTCTGTACTTGTTGGGAAGAAGGTTCCATAAATGTTCCTAATGAACCATTCAGTTTATTAGGTCTGAAGTACAATTTATGTCCAGTGTTTCTTTGTTGGTTTTCTGTCTCAGTGATCTAATTCTGTGAGTGGTGTTGAGGTCTCTCACTCTTATTGTGTTGCTGTCTATTTCTTTTTTTAGGTCTAGCAATTGTTGTTTTGTGAACATGAATATTCTGATGTTGAATGCATATATATTGAGGATCATTAGATCCTCTTGCTGAATTGATCCCATTATCATTACATAGTGACTTTCTTTGTCCTGTTTTACTGGTTTTGATTTATTTTTTATTTTATTTTATTTTTTTTTATTATTATAGATAAAAATATGCACCATAGATGTGGCCCAACCCATCACCCTCCCTCCACCCAAACCTCCCCCCTCCCTTCCCCTTCCTTGGTCCTTTCCTCATAGTCTTGTGGTATA